>OZ010708.1:841362-889778 GCA_963932265.1 Thymelicus lineola
AATAAACTTAATATTTCGCACACGTATTCCTCTTATGACGTAGGCTTCCACTATGAAAGAATTTTAAAAAATTAGACGACTGCCTGCGAGAAGTAAGCGTAGGGACAATATGTTCCTTGATTACAATGCACAATACCTACGTATTGTCGCTACACACACAGACACCCACGCATGCACGCACGACGCCCGCGGTCACGTGACACTTTTTAGCCAATCATACGTCGTTCAAAGCCCGAGAAATAAATTGCCTGGAACATTTTTTTTACACAAATAAGTTAATGCTTGACCACAATCCCACCTGATGGTAAGTGGAGATGTGGTCCAAGGTGGTGAGCACATTAACTTAGTAAAAGCCTATTCACTCTTTTCTTGAAGACATCCACATCATAGGCAGGCGGGAACGCCGACGCAGGCAAGTTATTCCAGTCCTTGGCGGTGTGTATAACGAATGACGAGCCAAACCGCCTCGTCCGTACCGGCGGGATTTCCACAACAAAAGGATGGATACCCGCCGTGCGTCGTGTCGTTCGATGGAGAAATAGAGATGGGGGAATTAAATCAAACAATTCCTGTGCAAACTCTCCGCGAAATGTGCCCTATAGAAAACCGAGAGGCTGGCTACTCTACGCCTGTGCTCGAGGCTTTACATGAATGGTTTTATAAAATTTCATAATACAGGACTCTTCAAATGGCGATCTGACATGGTAACCATTGTGCAGAATGTAGATGATATGATATGATGCGGGAGTTGGGGCGTTAGCCTACAAATACTGCTTCGAATTGAAATATTATTTTTGTGTTTAATGGTCCATTTATCGAGGAAGGCTGTAGGCTTATATAATTGTATTGTATAACACAGACGAAACCGCGAGGCACAGCAAGAAATAATTAAAAAATATAAGTAATTAGTATAAAATGGTACTAGTATAAGATAATTTTATAAGTAAGTAAGGTTCTGTTATTGGTTATTTAGATTTTATGTTTATTAGTTTTAGGTATCGTATTAGGTATTTAAAAAAATTATGTCACTAGTCGAACTATACGAATTAGGGTCGCCCTGAAAACCAGCGGTCGTGGCTTGCTGCGGCCAGTGCTGAGTGTGGCCCTATTTCGTCAAGTTCTCACTGCTGCAAAAATATCTATTATAAGTATTATGTAAGAATATTGCCTATTTGTATTGCAGTGCTAACTTGAAGAAATAAAGTTTTATTCTATTCTATTCTATATGGTGTTTGTGACGCGTGTCCGTCTGTCCGTAGATCGCGCTGCGCGCCGTCCGCGAGATGTCGCTGCCGGACTCGTGCGCTGAACTGTTGCTCGTCGACCCCGAGCCCGACAGGTGAGATGGGTGTAGTGTACGCACTTGGTTAGAGCGAGACGGGTGTAAGCTATGTGACGAATACGTCATCTTTTATTTCAGTAGTCGCTGTCTACATGCCACGCTGAGGGTACTCTGTGGGAAATGCAGACTGAATTAAATGTTTTGGAAGTAAGACGACCCGTGTGGCGTAATGGTTACCATGCCGGATCGCCGCGCCAAGGGTCCTGGGTTCGATTCCCAGCGAGGCGGAAATTTGAATTATGAGTTTGAATTTCTGTTCTCGGTCTGGGTGTGAATGTCCTTGTCTAGTGTGTTGTCCATGGCACCCACGATACAGGGAAACCTAGTGTGGGGCTATGAGTGAAGCGTTATTTATTATTTATTTATTAAAACTTCTTTAGGCACGACTTGAGAGTAACACAGATAATTTTTCGGACGGAAATAAGGCTATATAGTGTGTTGAATGTCGAATGAAAAGAAAACCATAAAAAAATTGAAGTACAAGTGACAAGTCTATAGATTAAATATCACGGAGTAACGAATAACGGTATTATTAACAGTAACGGTATTATTAGCGGTAATTATAGCTTTATATTCGTTTTATAAAGTATATTGTTAATAAATATGCTCTAGGCCTCCTCAAAAGGAGAGACCCGTGCCCAGTAGTGGGCCATTAATGGGTTGAAGCCATTGTTAATAAATATGGGTCAACTGTTGTATGATATTTATTTAAAAAACAACTAACCACCTCATACCTCTGTCACTGGATCAGCTGTTCTGAGGTCGGTCATGTTGTATCCGCTATGAAAGGTTTATAGAACAGAGACACCCTTTTATAAGTGTACAATAAAATTTTGTCACAATTGAACGTTTATGAATACTGTTGATGTGTTAATGATGTGTCAATTTTATAACAGGGAGTGCAACAGCTCTGCGTCAGAGTGGGAGCCGAGCGCCGCGCCGCGCCGACAGGACTGCTGCCGGTGAGACATTTACACACGCACACACACACACACGCACACGCACACACACTCACACACACGCACACACACACACACACACGCACACACACACACACACACACACACACACACACACGCACACACACACGCACACACACACACACGCACACACACACGCACACACACACACACGCACACACACACAAACACAAACACACAAACCGTCTAGCTGTTTGGTAGAAATGGAATGTGGAACGTGTACACTAGCGATGGGCGATTGTTGCAAAAAAAAAAATTATCTGCTGAATCGAAAATTGTACCATTGCGCATTCGATTGTCGATTTAGTAGTTCCTCGCGATGATTATTCGAATGACAATCGACAAACTACTAACTGAACTACTAAATACTAACTGTAGGTATACTTAACTGCCAGTATATTGGGTCAGCGCTCGGATGCCGTCTAAAAATTTGCGACAGTCAACTAACATGAATTGTTATCGACTTTAACGACTAAACTGAACAATCGACTAATTCGATTAATTTAAGTAATAATCGCCCATCGCTAATGTGCACTCCTTTGTTAGAAAAAAATTGTAATAATAAAAGACATGCCCGCACACACGTAGCATAAACACAGTCGCACGCACGCCCCGTGTCTCACAGGACGATTCAATAAATCTCACTCGTGTCATGTTCATTCCTTTCAGGTCCAACACAGGGTCCCTCCGGGGCACGTCGGGTAGCTTCCGGAATATACCCGCCAACATAGCGTCCCTCGGTGAGTGGTGACAACCACATCTATATCAATACATATTAATGATATTAAAGTGTCTGTGATTTCAATGTACCTGTGTTTTCTGTTTGTTTGACACCATACTGGTCTGTCTTTTTGTTTGTCCGAGTTAGGGTGCTTTTCCACCAGAGATGTGCTATGCATCTATGCTGCGAAAATGTGAAATCCAATAGATATGATTGGTTCAATAAATTGATTGATTTCCACCAATGAATATGATTGGTGGATATCAAACGCATCCATAGCAACGTAACATAGCACATCTCTGGTGGAAAAGCAGCCTTAATCTATGGACCGACTGACTCGACTTTAGATTTTCACTGCAAGATAGAGAAGGTTATAGGACATCAAATAAGCTACTTTGTATCCCGTTATTCCCACGGTATTGGGATTTAGGCGGGAAATGCTCCCATGTGAACGAAATCGTGGGCACTGTATGTAAATAAACAATAGACTTGACGTGTGTGTGAACGAGCGTGTTTGTTTGTTTGTTTGTTGCAGAGGGGTCTCGCTCGAGCACGTGTCGGCGGGAGCTGCCCGCGCGGCCCGGCGACTCCGCCGCTCGGTGAGTTGTTGACGATTATGTCGCTCTGGTACTTTGTGTCCACTCTACATACGATTCGATTAGATTTCAACGACCAGAAAGCACACCAAATTTTTTGAAAAAAGCTGATATTTTGACGGGTAAATTTTCGATTGAAAATTGCTTTTTCGATATTAAGTCAAAATAAGGTGAAAAAAGAAATATTTTAAATTAAAAAAATTACAGTATGTTTGGAATATACAAAGGTAAGTTTTCACCATATTTCGTGAAAAAAGAAATATTTTTGTGAAAGATAAAAATAAAATAACCAAAAACTTGGTTATTTGAATTTTTCACATAGATTTTGAGGTTATGTAAAAAAGTGTAAATACAAAAGTTGTAGATGTTTTTATTACCTACAACTTTGCTATTAAATTTTTTTCCATAGGACTTGTAGTTTTACTAGAAATTGAGATAAACCGTATTTTACCCTTAAACCCTCACAACGACCTCAGATCGTCCGTGAATTATTTTTCCTTTCATTTTTGTTATATTCTCTTCCATTTGCAATGGGCTTCATCCTACAATTTTTTTTTCACTTTTTACCGTTTTCAAAGGTGTCGATGAGAATTGATGCATTTTTGTGATGTTCATGATCCGATACTACGCATAGGTTTGGCTCCAGCCCTCAGCTCAGCTTCTTAATGGTTACGAGCACAGTCCCTAATTATTTTTTCTTCAGTATCCACATTAACACTATAAAACCGTATATTTAGTTTTTAAACTATTAACTTGTACTTCAATGGTCTCAAACCGCTGTCTGTCTGTCTGTGTGTGTAGCACGGTGCGTCTGTCGGCGGCGGTGCCGGACGTGGCGATGGCGCCCAACGCCAACACGCACCTGCTGACGGCCAGAGATCTGTACCACCATCACAAGCACGCGCCCGGTACGTATCACACGTCTCTCTCTCTCTATCTCTCTATCCCCCCATCTCTCTGTGTGTGTGTGTGCGTGTGTGTGTGTGTGTGTGTGTGTGTGTTAGTGCAGCACGGTGCGTATATCGGTATCTCTGTCTAACGCCAATACGCACCTGCTGACGTTCAGAGACCTGTATCACAATCACAATTACGTGCTCGGTACGTATGTATAACACGCACGTACACACAACAAAACAGTTAGGTATACAGCGCAAGATATAAAAAATTTTGGTAATGTTTAATACTACAGAATTTTTGTGTCATTATCAATGTTAAATTCTACCTGTATAACACAAAAATTCTGTAAAATTAAAATATACTGTTCTGTAATATCTATACCGAACGTTTTTATCATGCCCTGCGTACCTATATCTTTTGCTTTTTGTACGTTAGTTGCGTGCGTACGTCACGCACGCACACGCTCTTGTGACTTTAAGTGTGTGTTTGCGTTTAAAGCTGTATGGATTAGAGGTATCTCAGCTTTTTTTAGAAATAATAGTAATAACTTTTTATTGATTCCTTACCTAATGTTAATCAATGTTAAATAAAATGTTTAAAACTTTGTCTAATAGCCTGTTGTAATTTATTCGCAGAGTATGGCGGAGCGGTACTACAGTTGGACCTCGGGGACGGAGCCACGCACACGCCGCGGCCCGGTAAATATTGCTAGGATATATTTATTTATTTATATTTTTAAGGGCCCTGCTACATCTGCGTTAATGTTAATGTAAGGCAGGCCATGCCATGTGTTATGTCAAACTTAACGCGTTAGTTTGCGACAATTGTACGAGCTAACTCGTACATTTTGTATATCAGCAATTATTGCAGTGCATTGTTCAGTGTAATTAACGGTATCTTCCGGGACAGTTGCGTTTTTCATTGACATATCATTGACATTAACACAGCCGAACTTCTAGTTGACCCGTACATTTTTGGTCCTTCGAGCCGGATTTGAACCAGCGACCTATTGATAGTTGACCCGTACAACAATGTTTGTTACTTTTTCACGCAAAAACAACTGAACCAATTTTCATGAATAATAATAATAATAATATGATATAAAAACAATATGAAAAAGGATGTACGGAACTTATTATTTCAGAAAATGCGGGCAGAGTGCTAGTTTAGCAAACAGTTTGCCTCCATTAAGCTGGCCATACACGATCAAGTATACTTGTCAAGTTTGCAGCGGACTTGACGCGGCATCCAGTAAACTTGAACGTGTATGGCCAGTTTTAAGAAGTGGGTGCTACCCTCATTTGTCACTTTTTTCGAAGTACCCGCAAACATATTAACATGTTTGTCGGTCCACAGGATCTCGGGCGCAGCGCGCGGCGGCGCACTCGTCGCGTCACCGGGAACACTCGCAGGTGAGTAGTTTGCGAGTGTGTCCAGAGATGGCGCTGATATATCAATAGTTATACATGTCAAATTTTAATAAACAATGGCGGAGGTTACACGTACAAGCATGCTTGTCAATCAACAATGATTATGAAATTTTTGAAGTGAAAAGTTTCTTTAGCATCGTTGTAATTTGAAAGTCGATGAAACGAAAAAGCGATCGTAAAAAGAGACACATAAATTCATAATATTTAACGTCGGAGAGAATGAGACAGGAAGCATTATACAGTGTTTCTTATGTTCGTGGTTCTCTTTGTGTTACTTTAAAAAGTGCTAAGTTGTATTCATAGATGGCGCGAGGAGCAAGATAGAAGATTCGTTTTATTTCTGGATAGATGGCGCTAGCTGCTCATTTTATTTCGTAATGATTGCACGTGTAGCCTAGCTGATTGACGATTGATTGACTGATTGACAATCTTTATGCCGGGCTTGCTTGATTTCTGAATTCCAAAATGACACTGTATTAAATTTCTTCGTTTAATACGCCACCCACTCAAAGTTTAATGTAATACAGCCATAGTCAAATTAGAGATCTGAAAATACCGTATAATAATGAATATTACTAAATGATTAATGATCATGTATTATTCTGGTATTTTCTTACTACTCACGGTATTTTCTTACTACTTATTGTATTTTTCGTATTTCTGGTAATTTATTATGTTTTTTATAAATAATTAAGTATACTTAGTTAAGCAAGAGGAGGATCACGCATTTTGTTATTATAACGGTTTCCAATATTTTGGTTAAATCATAATAACTCCTTTAAAAAACTACAAAAAATTGTCTAATAATATGTCCTATTTAGACCTTTAATCGATTAGTTGTACAATCACTTGATTTCGTCGATTGAATCAAGTGATTGTATGTGAAACCCGGGTTCCTATAAATGACAATCGACATACATCACAATCCATCATAATTTGATGGATTGAGAAATCATTTGATTGTACGTGTAACCTTCTAAGGGTGGGGCCCTTAGACTCATTTCACGGAAATCAGCTCAAAAAATACGCTCGCCTAACGCCAAAGTTGGTTTTCGGTTTTGGCTGAAAAACTTGTTTGTTCGGATTCGACAAAAAAAATATCTAAAACTCGTTATGTCATCTATTCCGTTAAATTCAAATGTGTATAGTATGTGAGTTATGTAACAACAGCGCCATCTATCCGCAGGTGACGCAGGTGATGTCGTGCGTGCGCGGCCGCGAGCCCGACGACGAGCTGCGCGCCGCCATCGAGCTCTCCGTCATCCGCGGTGAGTTGGGAGTGGGGAGGGAAATGGGGATGGGGATGAGGAGGGGCTTAGTGTCGCAAGGGACATTGCGATCAAGTTGAATGACCTATTGTAACCATACCAATGACTGATAAGCCTGGTCATCAAGATTCAAGGGTCAAATTGATCCAAGTTGCTCTTGGCGATATTCAGTGTTCGCTTAGTATGAGACTTCTGCCGTGAGAAATTATCCATCGCAGATATCTTCTGTATATACAAAAGGAAAAAGTGATTGACTGATGTATCAACGTACAGGCCCTTACGGCTACAAACTTAAAATTTCGTACACGTATTCCTCATATGACGTAGACTTTCACTAAGGAAGGATTTTTCATAAGGAAAGATTTTTCAAAATTCAACCCCCAAGGGGCTGAAAAAGGGGATAAAAGTTTATATGTTGCAGAACAACGTCTGTTGGGCCAGCTAGTTAATATTATAAATGTGAAAGGTTGTATGGATGTTTTTGCTCTTTCATGAAAAAACTACTGGACAGATGTTGATGAAATTTAGCTCACAGATAGTCCATGATCTGGAATATCATAAAAGGTAGTTATTATCCATTGAAGTATTATTACTAGCGTATAGAACCGACACTGCGAACACCATGTATGTCCCAATGCATTGGCGCCACGTGGCTTCAATCTTCAATAGATTCGTTCCATTTTGAGAGGAGAACGGGCGCTCAATTGTGAAAATGGAACCTCCCGGGCGGGACACATATTTTGTTCGAGATGTCTGTTCTATGACATTATACTTCAATGTTATTATCCTGGAAAACGCGAGCGAATCCGTGTGTAGAGCGGTAGTAGTTCATAACACAATACGTGAAGCCCTACGTACCACGGCTACCACCAATGAAGGGGGCGGGCCGGCTTCAGTCGCCGCTTACGGCATGGGATGGGTGTCATGTGTTGTGGATGTGTGACGTAGTACAGTACGGTCGACGTAACTTGGTGCATCTGAACATAGGCTTTGCGAACTTTAGCGCATGTAAGACAGAGATAGCGACACGAACATGCTAACGTGTGACTGAGACATAATGCACCGTGTACCGAGCATTGCCGAGTTATATTACTGCGCAGCCTTTTGCAAAAAAAAAAAATCATTCGAACAACAACAAGTCAGTTAAATAATTCAATTTATAATAATTATATTAAACTAGCTGTCTCGGCGAACTTCGTATCGCCTAATCTGTAAGCTATTCTATGTTTCAAGTTGGATCAAACTGCACACGGTGTGCAAAGTTAATTAAAATCGGTTAGTAGTTTAGGAATCGTGTGAAGTGTTAGGGAAGCGTGGGGGCTCTTGTATAATGGTAAAAAAAGGTATAATATGTACAGAGCCAACTCTGGATTTTAGTAAGTTAGCAATAGAAAAACACTTTGAATGTTGTGGTACGGAAATCGAAGATATGAATCTTATAATTATTTGCTTGTACAGAACGCCAGACTCGGATATAAACGTGTTTTTAAATAGTTTGGAAAATATAATACACATATTGACGACTACTAAACGGGAAAAGAAAATTATTATAGTAGGCGACCTCAACATTAATACCCTTAGTAACACAAAAAATAGCCAGTCATTAATTAATTTAACGCAAAATTATAACTTAACACTACATGTTCAACAGGCGACCAGAAAGAAATCATGCATAGACCATATTATTAGCAACATTGAGAATGCTTCTTGTATCTTACTTCATCTAGGAATATCAGATCATGACACTGCTCAAATGCTGTCTTTTCCAACACGTGGTTCAAAACAAATTATAATTAACTATTATAAATACTGCAGAGACTAGTGAACATAACATTTGTATATTTCGAAACCATTTAAAGAGTTTGACATTTAGTGATGTATTACATGATAAAAATGCTGATACTGCCTTTGATAAATTTCATGACATGTTTACATTACTTTATAACTTATGCTTTCCCAAAAACCGGATCAGAATAAGACATTCCGCAAAAACACCGCGTTGGATAACAAAAGGTTTACGGAAAAGTTCCATTACTAAAAGAAAACTACGCTTTAATTATTATAAAAATAATAATAAAGAAAATAAAAATAAGTATAAAAAGTATTCCATTATTTTAAAAAAAATGTGTGTCTCAATCTAAAAAGATGACGAATAAGAAGTACATTATTAAAAGTAAAAATAAATGTAAAGCAGCATGGAATGTGATCAAAAATAAGTATGACCTAGTATCAAATAATTATCCTATAAAATTGACACATAACAATAATACTATTGACGATCCGCAGGAAATAGCTGACAAATTTAACGATTTTTATATAGATAAGACAAAAATTGATACTAAAAATGTAATAAATATATGACATACAATAATAATAGTAATAGTAATGATAACAATGTACAAAAATTAAAGACCATAAGTGACAGTATTTTTCTTAGGCCGTGTGATAAATATGAAATAAGGAAAATAATCAGATCGTTGAATAATACTCGCTCAGAGGGTTATGATGAGATTTGTACAAAAGTATTAAAAGGTTGCGCTGATCAAATATCTCCTATACTTGCAGCATTAATAAATAAGTCTTTTGAATCAGGATGTTTCCCCACTAAACTAAAATTATCGACAGTTATACCTCTGTACAAGAAAGGAGATCGCAACACAATGAATAATTACCGGCCTATTACTTTGATTCCTGTAATTTCTAAAGTTTATGAAAAAGCCATGCAAAGTAGGTTACTAGATTTCTTAAATAAACACAAAATTATCGCTAGAGAACAATACGGATTTCAGAAAAATAAATCTACTGAACTTGCAATTTTTGACCTAGTCCACAGCACGACATATAACGTCAGCAACAAAATACATAACACGTTGCTCTTTTTTGATATGTCTAGTGCATTTGACTATGTCAACCACAGTATTTTGTTAGATAAATTAAATAGGAACGGAATAAGAGGCACGGCCCATGACTGGCTTAAAAAATATTTGCATAACCGCCACCAAAAGGTTGAAATTACCGCAATAAATACCAAACATACGGTAACGTCATTCAGATCGCAATATAAACATAATGCAAGAGGCGTACCACAGGGTAGTATTCTAGGGCCGCTTCTTTTTTTACTCTACATCAACGACCTACCAAGAGCCACGGAACATAAATGCGTACTATTTGCGGATGATATATCTGTCAGTATAACCTCAAAAGACAAAGAAAACCATAATAATATCATTAATAATACAGTTCAGGTTATAATAGAGTGGTTAAAAAACAACGACCTCACAGTAAATATAAATAAAACTAAATGTATCCAGGTAATCAATCAGGGAACTAAACCTATTGATTTAAATGTAAAATATAATAATGAACCTGTAACTTGTGAACGCTCCACAAAATTTCTTGGGGTTATATTAGATCAATATTGTAACTGGAAAGATCATATAGAATATATTTGTAACAAAATCAATAAATTCGTTTATGTCCTAAGAAGACTGAATAAAACTACTGACTTGAAAACCGCAGTTATGGCTTATCATGGGTATGTAGCATCAATACTGCGATATGGTTTGGTTATCTGGGGTAACTCTACGGATATTAATAAAGCATTTTTGGTGCAAAAAAAATGCATAAGAGCAATTTTTGGAGCAGCTCCCTGGGACTCATGCCGTCCTCTATATAAGAACATTCGTGTTCTGCCATTACCCTGCATGTATATCTACGAAGCAGCATTATTTGTTAAAAAACATAATTATATATTTATTACGTCTGATCGAGCTAGAAACCCGAATAAGTTAATTTTTAGAGAGACGGTAAAAACGGGTATATATCATAAAAATTGTTATGGCATGTGCATTCAAATTTACAATAACTTACCGGAAAAATTTAAAACTTTACCTCTCACGAAGTTTAAAAAATTACTGTTTGACTGGCTCTCACACAATTGTTTTTATTCACTTAAGGACTTCATGGAATTTAATTGTACATATTGACCTATTAATTGTATTATTATTGTTGTTGACGTATTAATTGTGTTATTATTATTTAAGTTCATTAATATTTCAGTTGATTATTAATTTAGTTAATTATTGTTATTATCGATTATTATAAATGATTATTATGATTGACCTTATATTATAAATGAAATACGATTATAATTAGATATTGCACGTAATATTGTAAATCTTAATATATGTAAAATATTGCATGCCGATAACGGCCAAATATGTTTGAACGCCTGTTAAATTAACATCTACTCTACTTGTACCATATTTGTGGCAATGAAATAAATAAATAAATAAATAAATAAATCCATCGCGGACAAACAACGTGACACGTAAGGGAACATACCAAAATCACGTGACCCATTTGGGGGGGAGGGGGGTCTTCAAAACACCACGATTGGTCACAGAGGGGAGGGGGGGGTTTAGGTTTTTGTCACGTAGTCAATATTTTAGCAACCATTGCGCCACACAAGTCGTCAAATATAAGAAAAATTATTATTTTTTAACTCTGTTTTTGCAAAAAAATATTGAAAACCGTATTTATGAATTACCACGTGAAAACTAGGAGGGAGGGGGGGGGGGGGGTCTTCTCATATACTATGGATGGTCACGAAGGGGGGTAAAAAGTTGAAAAAATGGGTCAATAGTCAACAGTCAATAGTCATTTATTCATATTGAAAATACACGTCATCAATTTAAAAATAAAATTACAAATACCTATATACTCAGTATAGGTATAATACAATGGATAAAAAAATGTCAATAATAAAATATTAATATCAATGTCAAATCTTAAAAAATAATAATAATATAATACATTCATTAAAAACAGTCATAAAATACACAATGTAAATTAATTGTTTAAAATAATTACTATAATTACTATAACTACTATAATCACGTGGGGTCACGTGGTTTTGTTATGTTCCCTAATTTATATATTATGTATTAAGATTTTCAACCACATGTTGCAGCGTACTCCTCGTTGGGCAGCGGCATGGCGCGCCGCGCGCTGCCGCCGGCCTACCACGCGGACCTGTTGCCGCCGGCACCCGGTCAGTACAATACCGCTGTTATATCTATACTATTATTATAAAGAGGAAAGATTTGACTGTTTGTTTGCATTGAATAGGCTCCGAAACTACCGAACCGATTTGAACAATTCTTTCACTGTTGGGAAGCTACACTATCCCCGGGTGACATAGGCTATATTATATATATATATTATATTAAATATTAATTAAAGTTCTGTCTTTTAAATAAAATTGAATTGTAAAATTAGTCAACATCCGTTTAGGTATGCAGTGCATGATACAAAAATGTTCGGTATAGTTTATGTTATACTTGTGTTATTATGATTGTTAAATCATACTTTCGGTAGGTAGCATTCAACATTGATTCAGTAATATTTAACATTACGTGACGTTTTGTATCATGCACTGCGCACCTAACTCTTTTGCTGTCTGTACATCTGTCTTGACTTGAAAACTGAAGTTCCATCCAGATCAATTGGTCTGGACTGATGGATTATAAAAATACGTTAATGTTAGCGGCTGCGTTGTAATGCGACTTAGTGCGTTACGCCGCCGATGTGTTTGAATTTTGACATATAACTTACGACATTAGCATTAGCATATCACTTACGACATTTTACCACTGAATACTTTTTGATCGTGATCACTTAAACTATCGACTGACATATGTTTTATCAATATCGGCTGAAAAGAAGTTTTGGAACGAAGTTCCTTATCGCGCGTTGTGAAAGGGGGCTAGACGGAAAATTACGACACTTTTTGATTCTTACGAATGACGACACTTTTTTTGAAGTGATTCAGAGAGTTTTACAGAGATGGCGCTGTACAACAAAACAAAACTTAAATCGAAAGGAACTTCGTTCCATCCGGGTGTCCTTTGACACCTCTCATGTTTTTTTGCTTTATTTTTCTACAGTTTTGAACTCACGTATCTCAGAAAGTATATCACTTAGGACATTTCATCACTGAATACTTTGTGATCATAATCATTTAGTCTACCGATTGACACATGTTTCATCACTGGCCGCCGAATCGAGGTTTTTTCAAAATGGCGGACTTGTAGGTATGCCAACTAGGTTCAATGCCCTTTATTTGTCGTTGTCAGACTTCGCAGCGATCCGCGCGCGCGCCTCGCCCAGCCCCTCGTTATCGGTGCCGGCGCCGCTGCTGCACGCGGGGGGATCGGGGGGGCCAGCCGGGGGCTCGGGGGGGCCAGCCGGGGGGTCGGGAGGGCCGGTCGGAGGGTCGGGAGGCTCGCGCCGCCGCCTTGAGCGACACACGCCGCCGCCGAGACTGGCGCGTGAGTTACACATTGGTTTATGTTGGGGATGAATGGATGGATGGATGCTTTGGTTGATTGGAAGAAAATGCTGTTAGCATTAAGCCCGTCTAGTGTTCGGTGTTTGACTTTATTTTTGAGTGCAATAAAGCATTTTCATTTCATTTCATGGATGTGATACAGGATGAATTTTTAAAAAAAATTCAAAAATGCAATTCAGTTTTAGTTTTTATCAAAATCGGTTCCGAGACTCCTTCTCTATACCTCATAGTTTTGGATTTATCCACTTGTTTTGGTTCGTATTAAATTAAAACTATTGTTTTATTGGAACGAAGTTCCTTATCGCGCGTTATGAAAGGGCCCTAGACGGAAAAAATTCTTACGAAAAGTTGCCACGACACTTTTTGACGTGATTCAGAAAGTTTTACAGAGATGGCGCTGTACAACTTTTTATATTTTAGTTTTTACACTTTTCAGTCACGTTATTAAAGTTTAATAAAAAAAATATTATTATAACTTAAAAAAAATAAAATTTTATTACAATTCCTTCACTAATTAATCGAAAGGAACTTCGTTCCATCCGGATGCCCCTTGACACCTCTCACCTTTTTGATTTTTTTTAACTTAACGATGGGAAAAGGTGCTATTTTAACTTTTCTTATTCTTGTTGTGATATACTCTTTTAGCCGTGACGGTAAAACGTTACAACAAAACGTTGCATTCCCTTCAATTTTATGTACGTTCATTCACCAAAAATGTATTGCGATGTTCTGTCCACAGTCAGCAGAGTGGGTAGCTCGGAGTCCCGCTCCGGGGCTGCTCTGGGCGCGCTGGGGGGCGCGGGGGCGGCGGGGGCGCAGCCCGGCGGCCGCAGCGGGAGCCCTACGCCCTCGCCGAGCCCCAGCCCAAGAGTGCGGCACTACCGACATGATTACAGGTATTGTATATGTTGGCGAGGCCATGAATCTCCAGTGAAGGTCCATGGACGGACCTATTTATCTTACAACGCCTGTCCGATGCAGAGGCTGTCATATAAGGCATGATTCTAATTACCAAAAAAAGGAGCTTAGGTCGGGGGGCGTCTCCCGACCAGGTGGACTGACGACATGAAGAATACAGCGGGCATCTGCTGGATTCAGAAGTCTCAGGAACTGTCAGAGTGGCGCAAGTTAGGGGAGGCCTATGTCCAGCAGGAGACCTCCAAGGGCTGATGGATGGATGGATGATCATCCGGAGTAGACTTTACCTTAAACAGCGCTATAAACTCCTTAGAAGTAACTTAGTAACATAAAGAAGTGTACGTGACACGTTGTGTGTGTGTGTTGTCAGGGCGGAGTCCCTGGGGCGCGGCAGCTGCAGCCGCGGACACAGTCCGGGGTACACGTGAGACAGGGACGACGCACTGCCGTGAGTATTACACTGACATCAGTTATACTACGACAGAGAGAGCGAGAGAGAGAGAGAGAATAGATGGAGTATAACTCCATATGTATGAGTGCGTGTAAGTGCGAGCGTGCGTGCGTGCGAGCGTACGTATAAGCATAAAATAGATACAATATAATCTTAAATTTAAATTTAAAACACCCACGACAATTTAATTCCCTTATTAATATGACTTATAATAATTTAATTTATTTAAAAATATGTTAATGTACGCAACAATTGGAGAATGTTATTTGCGCCTATAATTGAGGTAACACTTTATCTGAATATTGTATCGTTGTTTTTACCTTTGCATGTATTAGTGTGTATTTCGTTGGTGCAATTAAATAAATAAATAAATTTACACTAAACGTAGCTAAGTACACTCTCGATAAAGTCACCTTTCAAACAAAAAAAAAACTAGATCATAATCAGTGCATCCGTTTAGGAGCTACGATGCCACAGACAGACAGACAAACAGACGTACAGATACAAAGACACGTCAAGCTTATAACACCCTTCTTTTTTCGGGGGTTAAAAATAGAGACAAAATAAGTAAGGGAACATACCAAAACCACGTGACCCATTTAGGGGAGGGGAGGGGGGGGTCTTCAAAACACCACGATTGGTCACAGAGGGGTCTGTTTTTGCAAAAAAGTATTGAAAACCGTATTTATGAATTACCACGTGAAAACAAGGGGGAGGGGGGGGTCTTCTCATATACTACGATGGTCACGAAGGGGGTGGAGGGGGTTAAAAACTTGGAAAAAATGGGTCACGTGGTTTTGGTATGTTCCCTAATATATAACTCTATGCACATACACCCCGTTGAAGGTATCTGTGTGTGCGGTTCCGAGCGCGCTTGTGTGGAGCTGTCCGTCTGTTTATTTTGTGTTTATATATACGCACGAAGACGCATTAATACGCTCGTACGAACACGTAAAACTAACGTTTGCTGGAAAAAGTTTAGATAACCTTTTTATGTAGGTTTAGTCACGTTTGGTCACAGAATGCTATATTATAATGATATAAAATTTTAACAAAAAAATAACCGACTTCAAATGAAGTACATCGAATAAAAAATCATCGAAATCGGTTGGCGTGATATTGAGTTATTCGTCCATTTATCGCACACATACTTAATGCAAATTTAAGACTTACATGCTTTTGACAAGGATGCCATTGTCAGATCTCGCTCAAATTTAAGTGGGACCAGACGACAAGCATCAACTTTCGGTTAAAAAAAGAATCATCAAAATCGGTTCACCCAGTCGAAAGTTCCGAGGTAACAAACATAAAAAAATACAGTCAAATTGAGAACCTCCTCCTTTTTTTGAAGTCGGTTAAAACTAGTAATACTTTGCACTGCATTATATTTTATTTTCTTTCCACAGATTATAAACGCGCAAAAGCTACGAAGCTGCCAGTCAATCCAAAAGTTGTGGAGTATAGAGTAAGGCGATGGACGCGTCACGTTGTTTTGTATCCGCGCGTGATCTCAGCGCGCCCGCTGTTTGCCGGAGTTGTCGGGAGACGATAAGAGATGGCGCTGTGCGTTGCTGAATATTGTCGACGGACGATAAGAGATGGCGTTGTATTACTAATCGATTTTAGCTAATGTTTTATGCTCGTAGAGGCTACCAGTGAGTTTTGTTTGTTTTTAATGATGTTTAATTATAATTTTGATGTATTATGACTGTAGAATGAAGCAAGATATTTCTATTTTTTTTATTTCGGTTTGAAAGTTGTTGGACCAGCTAGGTTTAATTAGACGTTCCATTTGAAGTAATATAACAGTTTTGAATATGATCATAATTATGTTTGACCACAGTAAACTTACAAAAGGACTCCACGTGATCGTAATAGGATTCCAATCAGACTCAAGTCACATTAGACTGTAGTAGACTTCTAATAGGACTGATATTTGAGGAGAATTAATACTGATAGATCACAGAATGTTTGCACTGTGATTGTGCTTGAAGGATGCAATATTTTTATTTTATTAATACGAGATGCGTAAAAACTTCCTAGTACCGTGATTCGCGACTCACGTAGCGCCATCTCTTATTCAATTCCGTCACAACTTTAACAACTTAGCGTACAGACAGCGCGCGCGTCGCACGACAAACAAATTGTAAGAGATATATACATTAATTATAATAAGTGTACATATTAAACTAAGCCGTTATTTGTACCGACGACGTCGCGATGTATTTGTATATATGGAGTTATACATGCCAGCATCGGTCTTATACAGTACGGTATAAACAGGACGCACTATATACTTTACAGCGAATACGTATATGTGAGACTTTGTTTAACTTCTTTAAGAGCTCTGTCAAAAATTATGTCTGGTATACTTTCGTGGTATTATTGTTTAACTTCCTTTCTTTTACTTATGTTAACAAAATATTACTATGTTCTTGTATAATTATTGTTTTCCTTACATGTAATTAATACAATTCTGTAAACTAAATTTTTTTGTCGAAAATTTTCAACAATTTTTTTTTCTAAAAATGGAGCAAAACTATTGACAGTTCCGTCAAATATTAATAAAATAAACAGAAAGTTATTCATTATCATTGATATCACACACAAAAGGGCTCTTAAAGTATTTATACTAACAGTTGCCATACTTTTAAAAAGTATAGATGTTTATGTATAATTTGGGTTTTTTTAATGTTGTATAAATAAAAAAACGAGACAGGTTCTGGCGCGAATTCAACATTTTAATGTATTAATAAAACGACTGTACTCTCGTGCGTATGAAATTATATGTATGCACAGTGAAAGCTTAGAGATGTTTGTGTATAATTGTTTGTATATATTGAATTTTAATTTAGTTGTTAGTCAATCGAAATTGTCTGCTTAAGCTTAAGAGTCCTTTATTTATTTAAAACATTTTTAAAGCATTCATCGACTTAAAAATAATTTATTATTACTAAAAATATTGACGTCACAATTTTATCTTTGGGTTTAACTTCCTCATTTACTTCGCTCTACAATTTTATATGCAAAGATAGGATAATACAAACAAATAAAGTCTCAAACTACTTCAAATATCGCACTTTTGTTGCCTCCTGCCGGGAACCGAACTCCGGTCACGCAGCGCGTCAGGCGTACAGGATTGAAAAGTGCATTTATGTTACTACTTTACTCTACTTTCTATTTTATAATAGACTGACATACATTGTTCAATATATTTCAATGCTACGATTATGTAAATATAGTAATTTTCAATGACTTGTTGTCAACACCACTTTTCAGATCACACAATAAATATAAATCATTTGTATAATAGAAATGTGTAAATATCACAGAACACACATATACTGAACTCTACTTGTTATTGTTTTTTACGATAAACTGATACTTGCGTTATACAATGCGATGGTGACACCATCATTTGGTACCAACACTGCCAATTATACAGTGAGGTTTGTATAATTTTTTTTATACATTTAACAGTTATTTGAATTGAATCGCAATTTTATTACGCATTACTTGTACATAAAACTTCACATGCAAATAATTTCATACCCGATTCAATGCGAAATTGTATAAATTTAGGGAGGGTAGTGATGCGACCAAGCCGTAGCACGATGTATAAGTTGTATAATATATAAAATAATGTTTGTTGTACACGCACTTCTTGTGTATAATTGGGATTGCGATGTATTAAAATAAGACATTAGATTCTGTTGCGAGTTTACGGTGGATTAAAAATTAAAATGTTCAGTGTTTTGTTTTTTTCACGTCTATTTCGAATAGATTTCGGTAACAAAAGTGCGAATAACAAAATTATGTCAATTTTTTTCGTTCGTAAATGAAAACGGTTTTCGAAAAAAATAAATTTTAAGCAACAGAATTATAGTGTCAGGGTTCACATATGAAAATCGTCAGTTGTAAATGTTGCCAGGAATTTTATAAGGCCGTAATCATAACGTTGATCATTATACAAATATACCATTAGCGCTCTGCCCGCGGTTTTGTCTGCGTTTTCCGGTATAATAAGTACCCGATCTGTTATTCCAAATCATGGTCTAAATTGCTAAATTTCATGAAAATCCCGTCTGTAGTTTTTCATTCAAAACATCCATGCATCATCGCAAACAAACTTTTACATCTTCTGTATATATAAAAGGTAAAAGTGATTGATGTATCAACGCACAAGCCAAATCCTGAGGGCTACAAACTTAATTCGCACACGTATTCCTCTTATCACATAGGCATTCAATAAGGAAGAATTTTTCAAAATTCAACCCCCAAGGCGATAAGTATGATAAGCATAATTTCCGCGTGCGAAGCTGCGGGCAACAGCTAGTTTTTAATTAATAGGGTTTAATCTCGGGTATAGAGTGTGCAATAACTCAAAGTTAACTCTCGATGCGACTGTATAAATAAATGTAAATCGATGTGATTGTATAAGAAGTGAATCTGTTCTGTCAACATTTACAAATGACGCCGATGTATATGTATAATGTTGGTATATTGTCGATTATTTGTAGTGAGTTGACGCAAGCCGCTACGTACTGATAATGATGTTCACATTGTAATTGTATAGATAGATGTTTTTCACACCATCCGACGTGGGCGGTCGGTGGCGGGTCGAGTGATACAGTAACTTATTATACAGTACTTATTATACAAGTTCATCGCCTTTTACGGCAGTTAGTAGAGATTTAGGGCCCGTATTGATAAACGGATCTTAAGATCTCTGCAAAGTTGCGGTTTAAGATGTTGAAATACATACATATGTTGAATCGTATGTAAAAATTACATTTGAAAGATCTGTGATTGAGCCGATATCGGTATATTATATATTAATACGGACCTTGAATTGCCTGTCTGAAAAATGCAATTCGCAATTATCGATTAAAAATATATGTATATTTCATGCGAAAATGAAGATTACTTTTTTTTTGTATACCCTAATGTACGTAACAGGTGATGTTACCCGCCACCGTCGCATCTCGTTTGGAAGACTGAAAGATGTTGTGTTTGTATAATTTAACCTTTTTATTCGTTACTTGTAATATATTGTATGTCTCTTGCGCGCAGTCCCCATTGCGTAGCCCCAGTGATGTGCCGAAATCTATTGAACTTTAATGCTACCAACATAATAGTCAAGTGCAGATTTATGTGAAACGCACTAGTGGCATAACTACTCGCCATATTGAAATTCAAAATTCAGAATAATTTATTCATATAGGTATCTCTGATACAATTATGCACGTAATTTTTTTAATCTACCAGCTTTTCGGAAAAGTGCTTTGTCATGGAGGAGAAGAAAAGCCGTAAAGAAACTCCTCAGCACATCTTGTCATTTCATCGGAGTTTTTTTTTATGTTGTCGCGCACGAATTTTTGTATTTTTCCTTGTGAACCGATTTGTATATAACAAATCCAAATGTTATCGCTTGGGGACTGCGCGACACTCGAATAAGACACTTGTATAGACTCAACGGCTAGCGTAGAGAATGGGCCGCATTGCCCACTGTTGCAGACATGCAGACAATCATTAAATTGCTAACTCCGCAGTGGTTCAAAATTAACATTGCAAACGCGTTTGAGTGAGGAAAACGGTTTGAAGCAGAATGGCTCATGATTTTGTATTCCATACACATGTTTTGACCCAGTGATTGATCGTGGTACTTGTATTAAATTTTTGAAGTTATACTTCTTTTGGCGCGTTGGAGAAAAATGATGAGAGTGAATTTTTACGATGCGCGTGCACACCGATATCTAAATTCTACATCGTGAAGTTAGCTAAATTCTACATCGTGAAGTTAGTTCTAGGTGGCATGGTATCATAAAAGTTCTCGTAATAGAACATAGATGGTGTTTTTACAAGTATGTAGATACAAAATTAATCACAGATGGCGCTTAACACATATAGTTTGGCTATAGAGATTCGTAAATTAAATTATTTCAAAATATTAATTAATTTTTATTTTTAATATTGCTGTTTTTGGATATTGTATTTTGAACAATATTTTTTTAATATTGTTTTTTGAATTTTGTTTCATGCCAAAGAAGTATAACTTCTCTCGCGCGTACATAAGTACACGTTTATGTTTTATTATCTGTGATGATATAAGTTTTTAAATTACAAGCGTGGAGATCTACAGACCCCACGTCTGTAGACAATGTTCGTATTAGCAATAGGAAGTTTGCGAAGGCGTTTATGACATAATTATAGCGATGTAGTTCACAAACGTTGCACCCGGCTGGAATCAAACCCGCTACCGATCAACTGCGCTTGTGTGTGTGGAGTTAGCAATTTATAAATAGTAATTTTGATAATGATTTTTAAACAATGTTTGTGAATCGGTATTTGTGGTGAGATGTCGTATTTTTTGAGTGACTTCAGTTGGATAGTGGTAGGAAATGGTGGTGAGAATTTGTCTCTTCGGGAGGTTCTATTTTCGAAATCGAGCCCCCGTTCTCTTTTCAAAATCGACTCCATTGAAACAGTTGCCAATTGGCTACAGTTTTTTGCGCAAGCATCGAATTCGGCGGTGTCGGTTTTATACCTTCAATGTGGTAAGATGGTTCGAATCGAATCAAAATAATTTATTCATACAGGTATCACTAATACCGTACTGATATGCAAGCAATTTTTATCTACCACCATTTCGTGCTTTTTCAAGGAAAAGAAATGGTGAAAGAAACTCCTCAGCACATGTTTTAAAAACCATAATTTTTGTATATATTAATTAATATCTGTACCACTTGTATTGAATTTTGTGATTGCCGGTGAAGAGTAACCCCCTTATAACTGCTACATACGCACAGACAAATACAAAAAGTAAAAAAAAGTGAAGTATTGCGTTAATAAATATTTTTAATAATTACTCAAATATCTTTCATGTACAGACATCGATTATTTACATATTTAATGACACTCTTTCTGTTGTAAAAGCCGATAAGACTCACAGCAACTATCCATTCGAAAAAATAAAACAAAAAATAAATACCTACTTGAAGATTTTATTGAGTTTTTGTCAACTTAAGTCACTCAAAGGGATCGTAAAATTGAACCGATGTTTTAAGATGTTTGAACATTTGTGATAATATGATAAATGTATAACTGCCAATCGAAGCAATCATCTTAGCTAATCGTGTTTTAGTAACAACATATAGCGCTATCTCTGTCGCACGTGGCGTACTTAACATATTTCTTAACTAGATCTCTGACCAAAAAAATTATTTGCTTCCCTGTATCGATGTTTCGTTAGATCGTAAAGTCAAAGCCAAAATATTTAGGTATTGATTTAAATGTCCATAAATCGGTTGGTTATTTTTATACGTTTTAAAAAAAGCTTATAATTTACCTAAAATTGGTATTTGAAATCTATTCGCATGGATATCGTAAACTCTAGTCTACTAATCTTTGCACATTGATTTCAACGAATACACTAAACGCCATCTTTGGACAGAAACAATAAACTAGTTCTCCGCGCAACTAATAGATGGCGTTATTTTGAATTATCGATTTTTCATAAACGTATTCCTTTAAGCACAAAATAATTTCTTACCGCACAAGAGAATGTTCTTATTGCATTAAAATCATTTTTAATCCTCCATATGACTGATAGTTTGTCTCTACGCTAGAGGCTACGTTAGACAGAGACAGCGCTATATGAATGTACGTACTGTATCTATATGTCCGATCGCTGTATAGTTTATACTGTATGGATGAACGCGAATGGAGCGCGGGAAAGTAGTCATTGAGATAGATCTGTGTCTCTCTCTCTCTCTCGTTTGAATTAAGTTGCAGTTGAGATATATTTGTCTTTTTCTCGCATGTAAGTCCGGTGTTGAAGTCCGTCAAAATGGTTAATATAAAAAAATTATACAAAGTCCAAGTCAAAACATTTTATTCATATAGGTATCACTGATACACTTACGCACGTCATTTTTTGGCTTTTCGGAAGGTGCTTTGTCGTGGAGGAGAAGAAAAGCCTAAAGAAACTCCTCAGCACATCTTTTAAAAAAATATTACAAAAAAAGATAATAATACAAAAGTATTTACTATTCTGAGTGGAACTGGTTGCAGAGCTGGTCATTTCCATACGTCTTTGTCATTTAAATACTCGTCTACACTATAATATCCCTTGCCTAACAATTGTGTCTTTACACGTTTTTTGAAAGTTTCTATTGGCAAGTCACGTATTAATTTTGGGATTTTATTATAGAAATGTATACCAAGCCCTATGAAAGATCGCTGCACTTTACTTAGGCGGAACGAAGGCGTAACTAATTGATGCATTCTTTTCTTTTCGTTTGGCGATTATTAATATCAAAATTTTGTTTATACGCGTTTATATTCTTCCGTATAAAAACTACATGTTAAATAAATACGGGGTTTTTAAAGGTAATTTTTGCTTTATCTGTATTCCGGGATATTATGTGTCCTATTTGTTATTTCAGATCTTGAACTGCTAGAGTACTAAATTTCATGAAAAGCAGATTTTGCATGAAAAAGTAAATAACATCCATACAATGTAATATCAATGGAAGTAGGATATGACTGAAAATTGTTGGTACAGCTGTTCATCTATTGTCTTATATGTTTGTCTCTTTCAATCTAACGCTAATTCTATTAGAGAACGAGACAGATATATACTTGAGTCTATGTATGTACCTATCTCAAGTTATTTTCCATCGCTCCATAGCCAAAGTCTGTGCTATAATTACGTGTTAAAAGCAATATTTAAAGAATTTATATATTATATTAAAATAAATTTGTATGTTAAGTTTAAATCACAGTTTATTTGATTTTATCTGTATATTTTTAAATTGCTTTATATTCATTGTATAATTCAGAAATGGAATAAAACTAATGTTTTTAAGTATAAATATACAAAATGAGTTTAATTATACGTTTTTTATTTCTTGAATTTAATGCAATTTTTGCTTGGTGTCCGTAGTACTAAATTCCGGTTTACACGTATTAAGTAATTAAATAAATAACTAATTATTAAGTTAATGTGCTCACCACTTTGGACCATATCTCCACTTACCATCAGGTGGGATTGTGGTCAAGCATTAACTTATATGTGTAAAAAAAACTAAATTTTAAGCCCTTCGGAGCATAATGTACAAAACGCAAAATGAACACAACACGCAAAATGTACAAATCGCATAATGTGCAAGAAAGCTCACGTTCACATCGATCACGTGCATAAATGACACAAAATATTTTTCGAGCAAAACAATCTTAACTTTATATTTCTACTGAGTATCTTAGTATTTATAATATTATTTCCCTATGTGGTGCCGACCCGGCACTAAGTAGAATAGCACCACTCCCACCTCTTCTTGGGATGTCGTAAAAGGCGACTAATAGAAATTTCCAGGAGACGGGCATCTCTGAGTATTATCATCACCAGATCACCTACTGCGGTCACCAACACGAACTGGCCAAGCGTGGTGACTATTAGCTAAACCTCCTAATGACAGCCAAAGTAAGCCTCGGCTCCCAGTCCCCGTCAGTTCCACTATTCCTGGCGGTCTTGGTAACGGTGGAGCAGGGGGTGCTAAGAATCGCCGGCAGAGATCGCGCATCAAAAAATCATTAAAACAACTTCTGCACCTGGCAACATATCAGGACACTGAGGACCGACGACAAGATAAAAGAGTTGGAAGAAGAGAAAGACAAATTAAACTGGAGTATTGTGAGATTATCCGACGTCCGAAGACAGCGGGAGGATAGGTCTTGTAAGAGGCATATTAAATATCAACGTGAAGCTGGAACGTGTACGCCTGATGAAGTTTACGCGTTTCGAGAGCCCGGAATTATGCGTTTCAGTGGACGAGTTTAACACAAAGATGGTAACAGCTGGCCACGAGGTAGGGTCAAAATTATTTAAGACCCGCCCCAGTGGAAGATCTCAGGTTCTCTCAGAACATACTCTCGTTCTAATGAGGGATCGGCGGTCTCCACTTACTTAATATCAAAAATATAAGCCCTTCAAAAAGTTGCGTGTCATCGTGAAAGAGGCCTTAGTCCTTGTTGTACATTTTGCGATTTGTACATTTCGCGTGTTGTGTTCATTCTGCGTTTTGTACATTTTGCGTTTTGTACATTTTGCGATTTGTACATTTCGCGTGTTGTGTTCATTCTGCGTTTTGTACATTTTGCGTGTTGTGTTCATTTTGCGTTTTGTACATTATGCTCCGAAGGGATTTTAAGTGGATAATTTTTAGTGGACATCCAAATGTAATAATTTAGTAAAGCTCTTTAGTTCATACAATTCTTCACAACCTACTTAATTACTTATGCATTTTACTAAATTTTAACTAAAAAGTGTCTATTCAAACGTGTTGTGATAAGCCCCGCCCACCTACTTAACAGAAATTAGAAACATTTCTATATTACTTACTTGCGTACTAAATTTTAATTACTAAATAGTCCGTTAGACACGTTAATACACGTATTAATTTAGTTAAAATTTACTTATCTAATTCAATCTATACTAATATTATAAAGCTGAAGAGTTTGTTTGGTTGAACGCGCTAATCACAGAACTGCTGGTTCGAATTGAACAATTATTTTTGTGTTTGATAGTCCATTTATCGAGGAAGGCTATAGGCTATATAACATCATATATATTAGTAATTTTTTCCACAAAATAACGCGGGTGGGCACAGCTAGTACTTAATACGTGTAAACCGAATTTTAAGGGCGGATGTATCCCCACTATTTGCATGGAAATAGAAAGAGGAAATGATTGTGGGACGAACATTGAAGCACTCGTATAATGTCATAGAACAGACATCTCGAACAAAATGTGTATACCGCCCGGGAGGTTCCATTTTCAAATTCACCCCCGTTCTCCTTTCAAAATGGAACGAATCCATTGAAGATTGAAGCCACGTGGCGCCAATGCATTGGGACATACATGGTGTTCGCGGTGTCGGTTACGCTAATAATAATACTTCAATAGGGACGAAGTGTCTTTTTATGTAACTAGCAGCAAAGAATAAATAATAGTACCTACTTATACTATAATAGTACTAGCAGTCAAACGACGATGATGCCACCATAGTAGAATGCGTTCTAAGTAGTTGGCTATAATGTTGGTAGCATTGAAATATCATTTTCCAAATAAAAAATGATAAATAAAATGCAATGTTTTAAATTATCTCGTAATTTAGTGTTATTGCTTCTGCCAACGCGACGATAACGTTATATGTCTAATTATGATGCAAATAAAGCAAATAAAGAATTTTGATTGATTGATTGATTGATTGATTGATTGATGATTTTTGAGGTTATAAAAACCGGGCAAGTGCGTGTCAGGCCACGCGCAATGTTGGTAAAACCTATTTTCAATGATGTTTAAAAAACTATAGATACGTCATGCCCTTACAAATCAACCAAAAAATCTGTTCCGAAAAGATAATAAATAATAATAATAACGCTTCACACTCATAGCCCCACACTAGGATTCCCTGTGTCGTGGTTGCCATGGACAACACACAAGACAAGGACACTCACACCCAGACCGAGAACAGAAATTCAAACTCATCATTCAAATTTCCGCCTCGCTGAGAATCGAACCCAGGACCCTTGGTACGGCGATCCGGCATGTTAACCATTGCGCCACACGGGTCGTCGAAATAGCTACAACACACACACGTTTATCTTTTGTTTCACTACATCAATCACACTACAATAATATACGGAGGCATTTTAACATTGTATGACAAATCTCAAGCACTTCTGACAACAACAAAACTGCCTATCGTCTAGTATTGACAGCGACTACGAGCAGACAGAGGTCAATTGACCGCTCTTAAGATCTTCATCTTCGACGCGCTAGTGACAATATCTACCTCTTTGTTACTTATATTATAATATCATAGATAGCCTATTTTTGAGAATTTCTTCACTATAATATTATAAAAGCAAAAAGCAAAACAACAACCCATAATTGTCCCACTGCTGGGCTCGGGGTCTCCTCTCACAATGTGTGAGGTACAGGCCATAGTCTACCACGCTGGCGAAGTGCGGATTGGTAGACTTCACACACCTTTGAGAACATTATGGAGAACTCTCAGGTGTGCAGGTTTCCTCACGATGTTTTCCTTCACCGAAGCAAGTGATAATTAACTTGTAATACGCACATAATATTTGAATATTAGAGGTGCGTGCCAGGACTTGAACCCGGGCCCCCGCGTTCGGGAGACCAACGTTCTAACCACTAGGCTATCACTGCTACAATAACTACAACGGTTGGAGATACATAATATAAATTATACTAACTATAATTAATATAATATAGACAAATATAACTAATGCTAGACTAATATAGACTATAATTAATATAATATAGTTAGTATAATTATACTAACTATAATTATAGTTATAATTATAGTTAGTACTATATTATGTATCTCCAACCGTTTAGCTAGCAGGAGAGGGACACTAAACTAGATTAACAATAAGCTAAATTGGTTACCCTACAAACATTGTTCCTATTAAAAATGTAAATTCATTTTCTCATAAAGTATGGCATTTGAACACAAAACCGTATGTAAAATTTTAGTTGAAAATTAGTAAAAACTTTTCAGCTAATTTATTTCAAACTAAAAGGTTGCACCTAGTCGATAAAGCCGAAAATATTGGGCCCTCATATCACACATCTAAAAACCGTTTTACCTTTCAGCCGTTACTTTTTTCACTATTTTCTTTTTTAACTAATTCATAGGGATCATTTAATCTTACTCTAATCTGCTCTCCACATCTTAAGGTTGTCTGGAAGAGATCGCTGTGTAGCGATAAGACCGCCTTTTGTACCTCATAATATGTCTGCTTTGCTTGTTGACTTGTTGTTGTATTATTTTATTTGGTGTACAATAAAGAGTTAAATAAATAAATAAATCATTCATAGGGATGTTATCTATGGGGTCTTCAAGGCACATTTATGTATTTCTTCTTTTAAACTTATGTTTCGCCTGAGCCCTCAGTTCATAAACATCTTGATGAGGGCCCAAGTAAAACTGTGATAAATCTGTACAAGGAGTAACTTAGGTTACTTTTATGTTAGAAAAAAAAATAGTTTTAGAAAAAACGCGATACGAAGTTCGCCGGGGCAGCTAGTATAATATATTACAAATGAATGCTTTATAATTAAAGCCAATGCTACGCGAATTACGTGACTGAACAAACAGACCTTCAAATGTGCTTCAGCTGTGTCAATTTAATAGAAATAATGCCTCCAAATTCAAATACTATTGTCTGCACTCACAATAGATTTCTGAATTTATTGTAGGTTACCTATTACTAATTTTTATTTATTCAAGATCCACAGAGTAGCTAAATTGTAGGTAATATAATATATTAAAAAAGCAGCTATCTTAAATACAACGAGAAAATTCTTACAGTTAAAACCAATGATATAAAACAAACATAAAATACATAATGGTATCCACGTTTCGGCCCGTGGATGATCAAATAACCCGTTTTAGCCCAGAACGTGTATTCCTAAGCTTATTATTATAATAATAAACGCTTACACACACATACCCCTGTCGAATCGAACAGGAGACAAACACGAATTTTGTCTAATTACGGTGTCGAATTTAAACTTGCTGTTTCTAATACATTTTTTTGGCCTAAATATCAGTTAAATCACAGGTTAAATATTAGTAATAAATAATTAGTCATACAGTAGAGATCGAAAAAACTATTAGTTCATGAGATACTTCTATTTCAAATTATCAAACGCCACTGAAGTTATCAAAGGACCACTGGAATTTATAAAATCCGATGTACCGGAATTAGAAATAACAAAGGCAAGACTTTACTTTGTTCGTAGTAAAAAATTGTAGTCATTAACAGGTTAAGTATAACAAATATAGTTCTTATATTTAACTTTCATAAAGATAAACTGGTAGTATTTTTATCGTTGATTAAACTCAAAAAGAAACGAAACTGCTAAACTAATCTGTATTACTTTCATTGAGATTTTTTATGTCTTGAGCAGGCAGACGAGCAGACGGGTCACCTGATGGTAAGTGATCACCGCCGCCCATGGACATTAGCAACACTGGGGGCGTCACCAATGCGTTGTCAACCAAGAAAGAAACTACAGCCCCGCTTTTTGAAGGACCCCAAATCACAGTTTAAACGTGCGAACTACAAAAAAAAATCATGAGAGGTGTCAAGGGACACCCGGATGAAACGAAGTTCCTTTCGATTTAAGTATTGTTGAATCACGCTAGTAGCGCCATCTCTGTAAAACTCTCTGAATCACTTCAAAAAAAGTGTCGTCATTCGTAAGAATCAAAAAGTGTCGTATTTTTCCGTCTAGCCCCCTTTCACAACGCGCGATAAGGAACTTCGTTCCAATTACGCGAGAAACGAACTGTGGACCAACGCCAGATATCCAGGTGGTGTTGATGGAACCTGGTACAGCTGGTATTTGTCTACGCGATCGAAATAAGGAAATCTGTAAACCAACGAGGGTAACCGACCTAGCTCAGATAATTAGCTGGGCTGGCCACATAATGCGTATGACCGATAACTATTGCGGTAAAAAGGTCCTCGAATGGAGACTACGTCCTGGTAAAAGAAGCACAGAACGCCCCCCGACCAGGTGGACCGACGACCTGAAGAAGACGGCGGTGTCCGCTGGATTCAGAAGGTTCAGAACCGGTCAGAGTGGCTTGTACTCAAAAAATACGCCCCCTTGGCCACACCCTTAGCGGAGGCAGATTTTTTCGCCACCGGAGCTATCAAGATTGCGCCACTGAACTTAAAATCAGTGTCAATACTTGAATTTTAAACAACACTATTATTCACACGTTAGCTTTTATTTTACAACTAGCTTTTGCCCGCGATATCCTCTATCCCTTATGGTACAGGGCAGTGTCATCGGCGAAGAGGGAGAGTTGCAGTCCATTTTTGGATATTGGAATATCGTGAGTGAATGATATGAAAAGCGGGGGGGCGAGCACTGAGCCCTGTGGGACCCCGACCGTTGTAGGGCGCGGGGAAGAAAGGACACCTTCGTGTTGGAAGCGGAAGGTACGGTTATGGAGGTAGGAAGCCACGATTCGAACAATCCGGTCTGGAAGGCCAAGGTGGTGGATTTATAAATAAGTCCTCCATGTCAGACTTTGTCAAATGCCTTGGCGACGTCGAAGAAAACTGCAATTGTCTTATCACGCCGTAGATAAAACCCGATTAGGATGTATTCCAATATGCGGTGGACTTGTTGGGAGCAAGAGTGCTTAGCACTATAGCTGTATAGGTGGGGTATGACCCGAGGTGGTCCGTCCAATGTTTTTTTTCCAAACACGTCAAAATAAGTTTTTGTTTTAAATTCCTTATGTATACCTAATTACCTACTAACGTGGTAGTATCATTTCGCTGGCAAAATGACATATCACTTGAGCGCTTGTCCTTTTAGGTCAAATGTCCCCGACGCTTCATTTGACGATTGCATTCAAGCTGCATAATGAAATATTTGCAACAGGCAAACTGCGACTATGCCGCTCCGTCGACAGACTTTCATGCCATGGACAACTCACAAAGACATGGACACACCCAGACCGAGAACATAAAAGCAAACTCATCATTCAAACTTCCACCTCGCTGGGAATCGTCAGGACTCTTGGCACGGCGTTCCGGCATGGTGGCCATAGCGGAACACCGACCGGCAAAAATAATGAATTCTCTGTATAGCTCTGTATATCTATGTATTTGAGCGTAAAACTGGTGGAATTTTTTTTGCGTCATTTGACAAATTTGCGTCATTAACCATTGCATTAACCCGACATGAATGAGGTGAGATATTGTAACACTAGCTATGAGGTGGGTAGATGATACCCGAAATTTAGATGTTAAATTTTTGGTACAATAATTTAGCTTTTTTTATTTGAAATATGGTAATAATACTTAGTATCCGTTATACAAGATTAGTAAATAAAATTCCAACATTAGGGAACATACCAAAACCACGTAACCCTTTTTTTCCAACTTTTTACCCCCCTTCCCCCTTCGTGACCATCCGTAGTATATGAGAAGACCCCCTCCCTCCCCCCTAATTTTCACGTGGTAATTGATAAATACGGTTTTCAATACTTTTTTGCAAAAGAGTTAAAAAATAATAATTTTACTTATATTTGACGACTTGTGTGGCGCAATGGTTGCTAAAATATTGACTACGTGACAAAAGCCTAAACCCCCCCCTCCCCTCTGTGACCAATCGTGGTGTTTTGAAGACTCCCCTAAATGAGGCACGTGGTTTTGGTATGTTCCCTTAACTACAAACGTATTATACATTAAGTGGAAGAAAGAGTATTCTCTACGGTATTGGTTATACAATAATATCTAGACACGTGGTAGCGTGTCAAACCAAGTTCTAGCAAACAGAACTTGCGTGCAGCACCGTCGGCACCGTGTGTAATATTACACGAACCATTTGGAGCCACTTTTGACCCCCTAATAACTCAGAAACTATTCCACATAAACCTGTCAAATTTGGCTTATATTATGTACACTTGCGAAATACATACATGTACTTGAAATTTCGTAAACACCCCTCAAACGGTTATTTAGATATTAACGTCCAAAATCGTCATTTATACAAAGAAAAAAGTCTACAAGCTGAAAATTATTAATAAATTAGTGAAAGTAGTAATTAGTGGGTTCACTGTTTAGAGTAATTTTACAAATAACAATAGGTATATTAATTATTAATAAATATTAATAATATTTAGACAAAAAGTAATGATATCTCATCAAAAACGTAAATGTGAAATGAGAGTCAAGTTCAAAAAAAAGAATTGAGATCTAAATGGGTGCCAAGTTCTGTGTAGAAGAGCCTAAAATTTTAGTCACAAGAACATGAAATTCAAGCTTTACATTTTACTTGGCTAGTTTTCATTAGTTAGCAAATAACAAACCAAATTTTATAAAAGTAACATAGGTAGGTATTACATTAACAGACTTAACGAAGATAATTATACAAATATAATATAGCCTAGGTAGGTATGTGAAAACTAATCAAGTCAAATGTAGAGCTTGAATTACATGTTTTTGAGGCTAAAATTTTAGGCTTTTCTACACAGAACTTGGCACCCTTTAGCTCTCAATTCTTTTTTTTAACTTGCCTCCAATTTCAAATGTATGTTTTTGATGAGATTCCTTTAACTTTGCTCCATGATATATTTCCAGTTTTCCTAACGTTCAGATCAATAACAATCTCTACAACTCCGGGATCAATAATCGCATCCCATAGAATGTCCCACACATATTGTTCCAAACAGATTGACATAATTATTCCTTTAAATGGTTAAAAAATGTTTAAACAGGTGAAGCTAATATAAAGCGTGTAAAAAGAGGTTGTGCGTCACGCAGTCGGGTAACTAAAACTATATTATTAAAGGGTCGTTATTTTTTTTTTGAAATTATAGACTATCTAAATTTTTTGGAAAAAATGCAAGTTTTCGTTTCACATAAAAATCTAAAAAAGATCCAACTTCTTTGGTAAATCAAGATAAAAATAGTATTTAATAAATTATTACGGTTTAGGCGCAGAATGTCCAATTTGCATAATGTCCAATAACTAAAACAAAAAGTCTTATTTGGTCAACAAGTTATAACATAATTTGCGTTTAAAAACTTCTCGGGTGTTACATACCCATCGTCACTCATGGCGGGTTAAATGTTTGTCTTACAGTATTTGTTTAACTGCTCGTATTTTTTTTTGTCTAAACTCTGGACATAGGTGTATTTAAACGGCGCGCGAAAATTAATCTTCACTCTGCCACACGCGGTCTCCATACAGTTACCTGATTTAACTACCCTACAACTACAATACCAGAAACATGAAATTCATCTTCGCTCTATTTGTCATCGCGCTTGCGGTAAGATCTTTAAAATATTATAAAATCATTTGTTCGTATAGTTAGGCATAACTGTACAAAGTGTACAATTATGCGCGTATTTTTAATCTGTCACCATTTTGGAAAGACGTGTAGACGCTTCGACAAGGAGGAAAAGAAAAAATGACGAAAGAAACTCCTCTGCACATTTTTTAACATAATGATTAATGACCTACGTCTCAAGTAGCACAAAACTGCTTTATAAACTTAATAATAACACAAGGCGCACATCGTCAATCTTAGCATTTGTAAGTTCAATCATTATGTAACTTTTAGACTAAATTTATTCTTATATGACGACTTTATAAGTCATATAATAATTTAAACGATAAGTAGTAACTTTTATATGACTCGGAAGCCATTTTTATACAAACTCATATAGCCGTGCGGTCCCAGTCAATAAGAAAGTGGCAAACATCAAAGTGGTTCCGTACATTTAGCATCACTTGATCAGGCATTAGCCGAACTCAGTTCCACTCATCTTATTTTATCAAAAGGTAGATTCTTCCTTTTATAAGTAGGTAGCGGAATTAAGTTATATCTCAAAAAAATCTTTTTTATCAGACTCGTACCTAATAATTGGAAATAAGTTCCTCAATAATTAAATTTGACAATCGCAACATTCTTCATCAGGTTAATGGTCCTAGTTAGAAAACTTCTTACAGTTTCTGCACCAAAAGAAATCATAGTTTAACAGGTTTTTTATACTTTTATTGTTATGGATGAGTAAATGTTTGAATATTATTGATTTGGTAGGATGACTACATCCATGGCACTTCTTTGATAACTTAAACACATAACATGATATCGCTATAAATAATAGTTGAAAAAAAAAACTAAAAAACACACTTTTATAGAAAATCCAACTAAAAACTAAAAACAAATTGAATTAAGAATCGTGTAACTGTAATAAAAGCGTGGGTCAATGAGTAGAAGGATTATCATTTCGATAATATCTTAAAAAGCCCCCCATGGTACACAATTACACGATTCTTAATTCAAATTTATTTTCTATTGGATTTTCTATAAAAGTGTGTTTTTTTACAATCATTTTTAAACTATTATTTTTTTCTGATTTTTTAGCTTGATTTTTTTGAAATTAAATTCAGGTTTTTTCTTTCTTTCTTTTTTTAAATATTGAATTGTCATCGGTCTTCGATAAGCCTACGAAGGTTGAAAGAAATTTGACCGTTTGAAGTGGGTCAAAATCAAGTCAAAAAGAGTCGATTACAAACATAAAAGTGAAACTAATATAAAGCGTGTAAAAACAGAACTACTTAGAAGGTTTCTTTCATATTTTTCTTTTCCACAGAACCTTAATTGCAACTGTAATGGTAGACGGCATAAGTCGAATGAAATACATGTATAAAACCAGTAGTCATAATAAATGTCGTAAAGCGATCGCTCAGTGTGTTGATTGCAATATAGTGGAAACTATTAAAGTCAATTCATTATATAATTTTTATATACAATATTAAAACCTTAATATTATGAAGACCCATTAAAATTTCAATACATATTATCGAAAAAATTAAATGACTACTATATCATTACCGCCTCAAATTCAACCACAATAGGATTTCTCTGTATTCAATAAATGAAATTATGAAAACATTTCACTTATCTTTTTAAGAACTAGGTATTTCAAGAAGAAAAAATATTGTCCAAGTTGAACCGAAAACACAATATTAGGTAGGTATGTAGTCGTTGTGGCGTTTAACAATAACATGACTCTTTTGTAATTTTATTTACGTGTATATACGGTTAAAGTTAGATGTAGGTAGGTATCTAATGTGATATTTACATAAAGTAATTGACACCGCTGCGACGACAAAACGACCCTTACACGATGTAAAAGTCATATAAAGTGTGCCCAAAACCGCAATATATTATATACGTCAAATAAACTGTAATATAACCATTCCGACTGAATAAATTTATCTAAAACGTTCTTTTACCTTTTATATCACTTTATTTTGCTAGTTGAGTTACTTTGTGAAGTTATACTTATAACAATGCTTCATACTGCACACAGATGAACTTTTACTCTATTAATTTTGTTGTTTATTAGGCAGCATGTGGTTATCAGGCAGGGTTCAGCTCTTGTGGTGTCTGTTACCCACAAAAGTGCCAATACAGTGTTGATATAATCCAATTATTTACTTATGAGATTTCTTATACTGTTAAGTGCTGTAAATGCTGTAATATTTGTGCCCAAATCAGAGTTATATCAGCTGTAGAATCGCTGTTAACGCTACTATGTTACAAAACAGCTAATAATTTCATTGTTCACTGTTCAAATACTGTCATAAAGCATATTTGTGCTACTTGGGATGAAACTGAATGGCCTGAATGCGACACTAATTTCTAGGCATACTTTTCGTGTCACAGATCGCTTATTAAACGTTTGGAAGTGTGAGTAAATAATTTTTGTTCACAGTTGCTGGCCTTCGCTAATGCATCGCCTGTTGCACGTAAGTGTTTGTGCTATTATTACTTACTTTTCGACAGAGGCGACGTAGTCCGTGCTATTTCTTTCTTAATTTATAGATATATTCAGAATGATTACAAATTAAGTGAGATAAATAAAGCAGTGTTCAATTCAACTTGGGGTTTGAGTCTTCAGCCGTAATTACAAACCGCCTCAACCGATGTGGGACCGCTAGTGGCAAAAAATTCTTGAGCGTTTCCGTGCTTTGGAGGGCACGTAAAGCTCTGTTGGTCCCGGTTATCATCGTGAGTTTACAGTCTTTAAGCCAGGTCGGAGGCCCTCGGGAGCTTAGTAGTGGGCTATTAATGGATAACTTGCATTATACTTGGCAAGTAGGGTTTCCTTTTAAGTAGGTGCTTAAGTAGCTTGTAAAGTTATTGTATTATTAATTTATTTTTATTATTTCTTTTCAGTTCCTGTCGGTGAGTGATGATTTGAAAAGGTTTAAGACAGAGGACTGAAATAACCATCGCCATAACCATTCGTACATTCATCGCTTTCAGTGCTTACATCTTAAATTATAATTTTTTCGATCTGATGTTCCGATCTTACTTCGGAACCCTAAACAATGGCAAATCTTTTTGTTCCCAGTTGCCATCAGCAGCAACAGATAGGAAAAATAAAATAATACAGTCCCAGTATATCGAATGATGTTAAATAGTTCACAGGACGCCCTCCCACCAGATGTACTGACGAGTGACGACCTAGTCAGAACCGGTCAGAATGGGGCATATTAGGGCAGGCCTTTGTCCAGCAGTGGACCTCTCAAGTCTAATAGATGGATGGATGATGATGTTATCACTTATCAATTTTTCATTGGTCCATGTTCATTACTTTCCTATTATTTTCATGACTATTTCGGTCCTTCACCGGTGAGTCTTAACATTTCCGTGTGACGACAATAGGCACCCGTGTGGCGCAATGGTTACCATTCTAGATCGCCGTGTCATTAAGGATTCTGGGTTCGATTCCCATCGAGGCAGAAATTAGAATGATGAGTTTGAATTTTTGTTCTGGGTCTGGATGTGTCCTTGTCTTTGTGTGTTGTCCATGGCACCCATGCGTGTAGTATTATTTTTTAGGTATTATTTATTGATTCATATTCGACCTTTACAGTAAGGACATACAAAATAACATAAATATTATAAATAATGTATTAAAATATTGCATTATTTTATTCCAGACCTTCCCGTTAATGGACTTCCAGGTATTTCACTCATTTTCTGTTATAACTAAACGCTGTTAATACAATTACTTACATAATGTATTATAATTCTGTGCCTTCTGTGATAAGTGATCTAAGTCGAGTTGTATCCTTTTTGTGATTTTAACATAGAAATTTATATGAAAAAATTACGATGTTTTTGGTCTGACACACGTTCTTATATCTGCTATAGTTTTGGAGATATCGGGTTCTGTGACATTATACTTCAATGGTCAGCTGTTCTGATATTTCATTTTGTGCGACCGCATTGTAAATTGTAATTGAGGAGTTGTGAGGACTATTATATTTTTCTAAATATAGAAACTAGACTACTTAATACAAATTTTAGTGTACTAAAATCAGAAGATTGAAATAACAGCAATATTTAAGGAAATAGTCGCTGAATTTATGTAACAATCCCTAATCGTGTCTGATTTCTAGGTGCGGACATGGCGAGCGGTATGCTGGGCGGCGTGGGCGGTATGGTGCCCAGCATTTAGGAAAATAGCTTTATAACATAAGAATTACAAGAGTTCAATTCTTATACATGTTTTATTAAAGCATTACTTTTACTTTTTTACATTACTTTTATTTTTTACTCCTTATAAAAGCAAGCTATAAATGTTTTGTTGCTAATACGGCATATTATTATTACTCTTTAAGGCAGTCTTATTATCGTTTATAAATCGGATTTATAGTTATTATATAACCAGTAGCCATATAGAAGCAAAACGTAATACTTTTTGCCATGTAATAAATAAGTCTTACATGTAACAACAAGTCGCTTTTGACACATACTTCCTTAAAATTTTATATAGGTTTTATATAGCCAAAAACACATAAATCTTACAGCTACTATAAAGCAATTGCTAAATGGAATTTTATATAACTGCTACAAAGACTCAAGCTTACATCTTACATTTTTGTAACATTTACAAGGGTATTATTCTTATAAATACACTTGATTTGACCATTACATAACACTTTTTAGTAAATCTGATTGATTGAACTAACGTAATTCAAGAAAATTATTTTAATGAAAATATACCTAGCTACCCATTGGTTAAAAAATCCAGAAGCAAAAATCAAAACTATTATATTCTGTATATTATTAGAAACATTTAGGTAAGTATGTTATCGACAAAGGAGTACGACAAAAATGGTTTTTAACTAAAGAAAATCAAGTTGTATAAATAAAAGTAATATCATGTGATGTTATGGCCAACGAAATATCATTGCAAGGAGATTGCATTGAACATTTCAGCAACTTTTTTGAGTAGCCTATAATATCTTCATTGCTGAATATTTACAAATGCGATTTAAAGGACATGTTGTAGATGACGGGTGGGTGGTTCGGCAAATAATAACAACAGTGGGAGTTTACATCACTTTAGTCAGAAACTCATTTAACACAGGTTTTACAATCGTTAAATATTCAAAACGCTATTAGAACTGATTATCGTCAATTATCCAAGTAACAACCAACTAAGTGCCAATGGCCCAGTGATCTCTAATCACCCCAAGCCTAGCATAATGATCGGATTCCGTCACTGGTCAATCCGCTATCCATGTCTACTTAAAAGTAACTACGTTCCACTTCATGCGTCCGCTCAGCTCGAAGGCTGTTTCCGAACTTGCGAAGTGGCCGTTCGTCGCTGGCAAGTCAATAGCTTTCCTCGGTTCTCCCGCCATGGTCGAAGCTTTCAATTCTACAATTTTACACATTTATAATAAGCATGCGCTGCTAAAAAAGATATATGTAAAAGATAAGGGCTACCCATGGATAACGCACAATATTCAATGTATGATGAGGACTCGAGATGCCGCTCATACTAGAGCTCGTAAATCAAAATTAGATAGTCATGTCGCTTATTATAGGGAACTCAAAACGATAGTCAATACGGCCATCATGAGTGAAAAAAAGCATATTTTAAATTTTATGTGAACTCAAGAATAAGCCAACCAAAGGTGATGTGGAAGCATATTAAAAAACACGTCCAAATAAAGAGCAAAGATATGTCGCTTCCAGCTCACCTTTGCAATGTAGACGCACTTAATGTGCATTTTCGTAATGTTCCTGGTAACCCTTATATTGCATTATCCACTTTGACTTACTTTGAATTTCATCGTCTCTCCGAAGATTCCTTTCAGTTCGGGGCAGTCACAAAGGGTGAAGTAGCCAAAATCTTAAAATCTCTACAGTCTAATGCTATTGTATGTGACGGCATATCCCTTGAAATGGTGAAACTTCTTTTACCTGATTGTCTTGAGGTAATAACCAATATAGTAAATAGATCTTTTGAAACGAATATCTACCCGGACATTTGGTAACAAGCCATTGTAAAGCCATTACCTAAAACGTAATCCTACCTGTATGTCGGACCTGCGCCCTATCAGCATCTTGCCATGCCTATCTAAAATAATAGAAAAAGTAGTTTACAAACAACTAACTGATTACCTTGAGCAAACGAATATTCTTCCTTTGAAACAGTCTGGCTTCAGGAAGTTACGTAGCACCACCACAGCCCTGATAGACGTCGTCGATGATATACTGACAGCACAGGACAAAGGAGAAGGAACGATTTTAACACTGCTGGATTTTTCACGAGCGTTCGATACTCTTGACATAAAACTGCTTTCAAAAATGTCATTTTACGGACTTAGCCCATCCGCAGTGAACTGGTTTAATAGCTACTTTTCAAAACGCTCTCAGCAGGTTGTTTTAGAACTAGGTGGATTTAGCATGTCATCTAAAACCGACGTAATCAGTCGCGGTGTGCCGCAGGGGTCCATACTTGGACCTTTGCTTTTTATTTTATACAGCGCAGATTATTTATTAAATCTTTTATAAAATCCGTTATATAATTTATTAATTAAATAACTGTATATTGTATAATCGTATATTATAAATTTTAATAGTTTCCTGATCCCATGCGCCTAACGTAGCCACCAGACAATAATAATCTATTTCAGTATTACATATATGTTTTCAATTTGTTCAAAACTTCAATCAATTAATATCTTACCTACCCGTAACTACTGCAATTTACTGTGTGCTTGTGCACCGTTCCTACTTCCTACCTCTCTGATTGATTATACGCAGCAGACAGATGACCGAGCTATTGTCACACAGGCCAGACTGAAAATCGGTGTCGTTTCGAACGACTTAAGCCGAGTCTGGACCATTTCGAAGGCCTTGCTTCAGCACAGACATCATTTGTTACTGTTTTTTCTTTTTTTATGATTAACGGTCTTATGGCCTTATTCATAAAAGTTTAATAACCTATTTTATGGATGATAGATATATTTTCTTGCGTTTTGTCGTTTTTCATAAGTCAGAGTTTATACACTTCTTTATCTTTGCTTGTTTTTATGAATATGGGTGTGAGACTCTTACATTTTGTTTGTGCTTTGCTCCTTCGAATAAATGCTTTTTCTTTCTTTCTTTCAAATGACAGTACACAATTCGCATAGTGTTGCCATCTTCAAAATCCAAATACACCCAAGCCTGGCTCGCCTTGAAGTTCCATTTTATGATCTCCGATGCGGCCATCATGGCAAATCTCACACGTCCTCGTGTGAGGCAGCAATGGAACATCTGGAAAAGACGTAAAAGTTCCCACTCAGCCTTCCTACATACATACTGACAAGACCTAGAACACCAAGGCGTCATAATAAAAACGCATGTAGCAGCCAGAACAGGATAATACCAAGAATTACAATCTGATAAAACGATCTAGCTCTGCAACAAAAAGGCTTCATGGCACTCAAAGATAAGTCAGCAGTTTGTATGCAATACTCTTATCATCATCATCATCATGAGTCAACTGGGCCTATAACCTCCATCCGGTACCCAATTCCACATCACAATAACAACAACTCACTGCTTCCCTTCGGAAGTTCCAACAGCGACTGTTTACAGCTCCAAGCCATTCGCACGCCACTCACAGGCTCTCGTGGCCGCACTCCGGCGGGAAATCTAATGCCCAATCTTACGCCTACGCCTACGAATGACTGGAGTTGTACGCTATCTGTGCGACTTGCATACTACATACTTACTACTCATAGAAAACAATCGACAATCGGTTCACTCGCTGTGAAAATTTTAAGAAATTCTTAGTGTGTTATCTCGTCAATCTTAAGGATTCTCAAAAATAGTTCAACTAATCAGTAAAGGAATTATTATCTTTGGATGACCCTTTTAAATGACAAAAAGGCTATTCTTCGCTCACTTCGTTCACCAAATTATCTGTGGCCTTCGTTAACAGAAATCGTCAAGTATACACACCCAAGTAACCATCAAATGTCAAATGTTGACATCACGTAATATCAGCACACACTCGACAAGGAATTACTGTTAGTGAGCAGTATTCAAATGAGCCACAAAAGAATCAATACAGATCACCTGTTATATCATGTCGCCATTCAATGACCGATGATGCTCATCGTAAGCCACGGTACAAGGAGCCGCGATGCGCTCCCTTCAGTTTCAACAAAATTAAATGCAGGTAGTTGACACCAGTCTTCGTTATGTTTATTGGATTATGTCTTATATATGTCTTATCTCGCACTGATGTACTTTCTCGTGACCGTTTAAATATTCACAGGTTGCATGTACATACAACTGTAATTGTCACTTAGTTTATCTGAAACACACAAAAAAACAAAAGACAAAAACACGAAATGTCTAACTGTTATTTTTCTGAACTGAGGGTAGACGGTAAATTAAATAACAAAATATATGAAAACGAATATTCTGATCATATATGATGAAATAATTATTCCTCTAAAAAATGTTTAACAGGTGAAGCTAATATAAAGCGTGTAAAAAGAGGTCGCTCGCCGACACATCCAGAGACTGATAAACACATTACCCTCCCTTGCGTCGCGCAGTCGGGTAACTATTTGATAGGGTCGTTATTTTTTCTTGAAATTATAGACTATCTAAATTTTCTTGGAAAAAATGCAAGTTTTCTTTTCACATAAAAATCTAAAAAAGATCCAACTTCTTTGGTAAGTCAACATAAAAATAGTATTTACTAATTTATTACGGTTTAGGCGCAGAATATCCAATTTGCATAATGTAATAACTAAAACAAAAAGTCTTATTTGGTCAACAAGTTGTAACATTATTTGCGTTTAAAACCTTCTCGGGTGTTACATACCCATCGTCACTCATGGCGGGTTAAAATAAATGTTTGTCTTACAGTATTTGTTTAACTGCTTGGAATTTTTTTGTCTAAGCCTGGACATAGGTATATTAATCGGCGCGCGAAAATTTATCTTCACTCTGCCACACGCGGTCTCCATACAGTTACCTGATTTAACTACCCTACAACTACAATACCAGAAACATGAAATTCATCTTCGCTCTTTTTGTCATCGTGCTTGCGGTAAGATCTTTAAAATATTATAAAATCATTTGTTCGTATAGTTAGGCATAACTGTACACTTATGCACGTATTTTTAATCTGTCACCATTTCGGAAAGACGCGTAGACGCTTCGACAAGGAGGAAAAGAAAAAATGACGAAAGAAACTCCTCTGCACATTTTTTAAAATAATGACCTACGTCTCAAGTAGCACAAAACTGCATTATAAACTTAAAAGAACACACACAAGGCGCACATTGTCAATCTTAGCATTTGTAAGTTCAATCATTATGTAACTTTTAGACTAAGTTTATTCTTATATGACTTTCATAAGTCTTATAATTATTTAAACGATAAGTAGTAACTTTTATATGACTCCGAAGCCATTTTTAATCAAATTCATATACCCGTGCGGTCCCAGTCAAGAAGAAAGTGTCAAACTTGATGAGGCATTAGCCGAACTCAGTTCCACTCATCTTATTTTATCAGAAAGTAGATTCTTCCTTTTATAAGTAGGTAGCGAAATTAAGTTATATCTCAAAAAAGTTATTTTTTATCAGACTCGTACCTAACAATTGGAAATAAGTTCCTCAATAATTAAATTTGACAATCGCAATATTCTTCATCAGGTTACCTAATGGTCCTAGGTAGAAAACTTCTTACAGTTTCGGCACCAAAAGAAATCATAGTTTAACAATTTTTTTATACTTTTATTGTTACGGATGAGTAAATGATTGAATATTGTTGATTTGGTAGGATGACTACATCCATGGCACTTCTTTGATAACTTAAAATGCGTATTATTCCATGGCCATTTTAAGTGCTTGAGTAACCATAAATCTCTTCCAGTTAAACATTTATCTACGTCTAAAAACATCACCATGATATCCCTTTAAATAATAGTTGATAAAACTAAAAAACACGCTTTTATAGAATTTTTTAGCTTGATTTTTTTAGTGAAATTCAGGTTTTTTCTTTCTTTCTTTTTTTAAATATTGAATTGTCATCGGTCTTCGATAAGTCTACGAAGGTTAAAAGAAATTTGACCGTTTGAAGTGGGTCAAAATCAAGTCAAAAGGAGTCGGTTACAAACATACTAGTGAAGCTAATATAAAGCGTGTAAAAACAGAACTACTAAGAAGGTTTCTTTCATATTTTTCTTTTCCACAGAACCTTAATTGCAACTGTAATGGTAGACGGCATAAGTCGAATAAAATACATGTATAAAACCAGTAGTCATATAAATGTCGTAAAGCGATCGCTCAGTGCGTTGATTGCAATATAGTGGAAACTATTATAGTCAATTCATTATATTATTTTTATATACAATATTAAAACTTTAATATTATGAAGACCCATTAAAATTTCAATACATATTATCAAAAAAATTAAATGACTACTATATCATTACCGCCTCAAATTCAACCACAATAGGATTTCTCTGTATTCAATAAATGAAATTATGAAAACATTTCACTTATCTTTTTAAGAACTAGGTATTTCAAGAAGAAAAAATATTGTCCAAGTTGAACCGTTTGCATAAGAAAACACAATATTAGGTATGTAGACTCTTTTGTAATTTTATTTACGTCTTTATACGGTTAAAGTTAGATGTAGGTAGGTATCTAATGTGATATTTACATAAAGTAATTGACACCGTTGCGACGACAAAACGACCCTTACACGATGTAAAAGACATATAAAGTGTGCCCAAAACTGCGATATATTATATACGTCCATAAAACTGTAATATAACCATTCCGACTGAATAAATTAATCTAAAACGTTCGTTTACCTTTTATATCACTTTATTTTGCTAGTTGAGTTACTTTGTGAAGTTATTTAACAATGCTTCACACTGCACACAGATGAACTTTTACTCTATTAATGTTGCTGTTTATTAGGTAGCATGTGGTTTGTTAATCAGGCAGTGTTCAGCTCTTGTGGTGTCTGTTACCCACAAAAGTGCCAATACAGTGTTGATATAATCCAATTATTTATTAATGGGATTTCTTATACTGCTATGTGCTGTAAATGCTGTAATATTTGTGCCCAAATCAAAGTTATATCAGCTGTAGAATCGCTGTTAACGCTACTATACAGCAACACAGCTAATGTTTTCATTGTTCACTGTTCAAATACCTACTGTCATAAAGCACATTTGCGCTACTTAGGATGAAACTGAATGGCCTGAATGCGATTAATTTCTAGGCTTCCTTTTCGTGTCACAGATCGCTAATTAAGAGCCATTTCGCAAAACTCGGTTGATAAACTATAGGTATTTGAAGCGGCTCCTAGACGTGATATTGCCTCGCCCGGCTCGCGTCGCGCTTGACCTCAGTTCTGTGCGAGTAATCTCCTTGATACTTTCAATCGTAAAAATTTTAAAATTATGAACATATAATTTTAATTATACACTTTGTGACCACATACATGTATCTGGTTTGTGACAATATAAGTTTATATAACAATTAAAAGTACAATGTAGTAGTACCATTATCGGTAACTTATTTACATAATACATTTTAGGTACCTACTTAGGTACATCACAATAAAGATGTCCAATAGATGCATATTGCAATTAAAAGTCAATAGATGCATATTGCAAAAATCAATATTTTGGCAAATCAACGTGAAAAATTAAAAATCACGTTTTTTCAAGGTGATCTATAAAATGCAATATGCGTCCATTTTGCCTGCGATATTCGCAGCGCGTCGAAATACATAGGTATACCTAAATTCAAATCAATCGGAGGGTATGGAACCGGGAAATCCCGGAACCGAAAATCCCGGGATTTACAAAGGAATACGGTACTTTTCAAAAGAACCGGGAAATAAAGTAAAAGAACCGGGAAACAAAATAAAAGACCAGGAAATAAAATAAAAGAACCGGGAAACAAAATAAAAGAACCGGGATTTTCTGAACTTTTGGGAAATAAAAATATGTCGCGTCGTGATACAAAAGATAACGTAAAAATAAAGGTAATTTATACAATCCATACACAAAAATGATTACAGCTTTAAAAAGAAGATATTCAGAACGTCGGCTACATGAAGCAGCTATACTAATATAATATTATTTACACAACCCAGATTGATATTTTTCTAATATAAATGAAGATGATTTAACTCTTTTTTCTCGTCCAAGCAGTGCTGAATTGTGCAATACAATTGTGTTGCTTTCATACAATTAATACGAAACTTATGTTTGCATGTAAGGTATAATAGTATGATGGTTACTCAATCACGGCAAACGACTATGCGGATTTGGGTAGAAAACAGTTTTTCCCTATTTAATGCTCCTGAGAGATAAAATAGGAGACGCGATACTAACTATTTTCACGCGGGGAAAGCCGTGGTAAAATAATCCCGAAAGAACTGAAAATCCCGGGAATCCCGGTTCCAGCATAGGCGAGTACCGAAAATCCCGGTAATTTAAAACAGGACCGGTTTTCGATACCCTAATCATTACCGTGATACAAAAGATAACGTAAAAATAAAGGTAAATACAATCCATACACAAAAATGACTACAGCTTTAAAAAGAAGATATTCAGAACACTATTCACAGTGGTCTTTGAATGTTAAAAACGAATTCTTTATTGTTTTCTGTTGGTTTACAAAACAAAATATTGACAATAGTCTAGTATAATAAATTATGAGAAACGAAATTCGCACTTTTCTCCCAAACCACTTGCTCTACAAGAAAAATGTATGGCACATAAAATGTCAATCTTTTTATGGGCTACAACTTTTACAACATCTACAAATCGTCTAGGACGCACCGTTTAGGAGATATAAGGAGTTTTCGGAAAATTTGGGAGGGGGGGGGTTAAGGTTGGGCCCAATAAGATTGGGTAATGTTGCAAGTATGAGTTCCACAGGGTGGATGGAAATTCAGTCGGAAATCGTCTAGGACGTACCGTTTAGGAGATATATGGTATTTTAGGAAAATTTGGGGGGGGGGGGGTTAAAGTGGGTTCAGTAAGATTTAGCAATAAGGTTTGGGGGTTTACTAAAGGGGGTCGAAATTTCCGTCTAAACTTGTCTAGGACGCACCGTCTCCGAGATATCCGGGATTTCCGGTTTTCCAAAAATCTATATCCCGATGAAATCTATATACCTGATGAGTGCGGTATTTGCCCGGATGCCTCCCAGATTATCCCGACGCAAAATTCCACTTTTGGGTGAAGAACTGAGGGGGGGGGGTATAGGGGGAGGCGAGGGGTTGTGAAGGGAAAAAATGAGAGGGTGAAGAGAGAAGGTAAAGGGTGTTGTGTATTTGAGATACGTGAGTTTTGGGGAGTTGACGGAACTTGGGTGCACGAGAGTTTCCAAACAACGAATGTATTATCTTTGACTAATAATAAGTGACTATAGCTGACTAATGTCTGAGTTTCTATCATTCCAACATTTTGGCTTAGCAATAGGGTCCCGTTGACACCGTTTGGGTACGGAACCCTATAAAGTACAGATTGATATAAAAGTTGTATAAATAAAGGGTATGTTTAGACAAGTTATAATTTTTTTTTTCTATGTAAATATGTAATTTACACATATAACAAAAAACCTAAATACTGTAAACAGTAACTAATGTCTAAAAACGGACAATGTTTTATTTCAAATTACAGCAGTGACTTCCAACCCAATAGGGGTTGAATTTCCAAAAATCCGATAGCCTAAAGCCTTCTTCGATAAATGAACTATCCAATACACAAATAATTTTTCAACTCAAACCAGTAGTTCCTAAGATTAGCGCGTTCAATCAAACAAACAAACAAACTTTTCAGCTTTATAATATTACAATAGTAATAGTATAGATTAGCATAGATATAGTTATATTTTGTACATATGTATGTTCGTGATTTTCTCCGTTACTACTTACACTACATAAATTGGAAAGAAATAGTTACTTAATTTCTATTGTTTTCTTCAAACCAAAGATGTTTAAAGCAGAATATTACGCAAACGGACCCCTGAATTGAAAAATGGTCTTTTGAAACCTATAATATTTTTGAAAGACCTTTTCAACGATACCCCACATTAAGGGGTAGACGAAGAAAAAATCATACGGAACGGACAGACGGACGGACGGCCGGACGGGCTAGCCGGCCGGTTGAAATAACGAACGGACTAGACATGATTCCGATTTGACTACAAAACCCTGAAAATTATAGAAAACTAAAAATAATACAATTGACTGTAACTAAAAATTCTCACATGATCAAGACTGTTCAATGGCAATATAATTACGTTACTTTTACGAAATCTATTCCTTAGATGGCTAAAGCAAAAATTGACATAGGTCCGACCTCCAAGAGGGCTCGAGCCTAACTGATTTGATTCGCACCAGTTTGTTTATTTATATGGTAAAGTAAATTCGTTGTAATTAATTATTTTTTGCAGTAAGATAAAAAAAAAATTACGTGTCATATTCGACAAAGACCATATTTTATTACTACATAAATTTTTGATGGGAAATACGCTTTATTGAATACAAAAATCGATGGTAAAGTCATGGCATAAACCATGAAAATTGGTAATGTTATTGAATTAATTTGGAAACGAATATGATAGTAATCGTATATCTCTTGTAATAAATGCAAAATATAATATATGAGTGTTCTCTAGACATTTTTTTTTACTCAATTTAACAAGATTTAATAAAGAAAATCAGTGTATGAAATTGACTCTGTCGTCCTTTTGCTGAAAAATAGTTATGCTAGATTGACAGTTACGCAAAAACTAATTAATATTTTCGAATATTAGATTATCAATATCAATTATAATAGATTGATCTATTTTATGTGTTCATTTGCCAGCATTAATATCTTTCTTATGATACTAATTTTTGACGTCAAATTCTTCATTCCGCGCGACTAACCGCGAAATGGCTCTTAAACATTTGGAAGTGTGAGTAAATAATTTTTGTTCACAGTTGCTGGCCTTCGCTCACGCAGCGCCTTCTGTAGTGGACGGACGTAAGTGTTTGTACTATTATTATTTACTTTCCGACAGGGGCGACGTAGTCCGTGTTCTCCGTGCTATTTCTTTCTAAATTTTTATATTCAGAATGATTACAAATTAAGTAAGATAAAGCAGTGTTCAAATCAACTTGGGGTTTGAGTCTTCAGCCGTAATTACATACTGCCTCAACCGATGTGGGACCGCTAGTGGCAAAAAAATATTGAGCGTTTCCGTGCTTTGGAGGGCACGTAAAGCTCCGTCGGTCCCGGTTATTATCGTGAGTTAAAAGTCGTTAAGCCATGTCGAAGGCCCTCGGGCGGCATGAACCCCTAAGCTCTCTACCAATCCTCCCTGGAGCAGCGAGGTGTATGTTCTAGGCCTCCGCAAGAGGAGACGAGCTACGAGTGGGCTATTAATGGGTAACTTGCATTATACTTGGTGATTAGGGTTTCCTTTTCAGTAGGTGCTTAAGTAGCTTGTAAAGTTATTGTATTATTAATTTATTTCTATT
>OZ010708.1:889978-937276 GCA_963932265.1 Thymelicus lineola
AACTTGCATTATACTTGGTGATTAGGGTTTCCTTTTCAGTAGGTGCTTAAGTAGCTTGTAAAGTTATTGTATTATTAATTTATTTCTATTATTTCTTTTCAGTTCCAATCGGTGAGTGAAGATTTGAAAAGGTTTAAGACAGAGGACTGAAATAACCATCGCCACAACCATTCGTACATTCATCGCTTTCAGTGCTTACATCTTAAATTATAATTTTTTACTAGTAGATAACCGGCGTGTACGCTAAAAATATTGTATGGGAAATGTCGAAAATCGGCGTTATACCCAGTGGGTCCCATTATCAACGCCACCACTGGGAAATAAATCAGGCCACGCGCAATTAATATAAATGTAGGGTTCCGAAGTAGTAAGTTTATCGACTATCATCAATGATATTATAAATAAAAAAGAAGTAGATGTCACTAGCGTGCCGAAGATGAAGATCGTAAGAGCGGTCAATTGACCTGTCTGATCGTAGTCGCTCTGTCAATACAAGACGATAGGCAGTTTTGTTGTTGTCAGAAGTGCTCGAGATTTGGCATACAACGTTAAAATGCCTTCGTGTATTATTGTAGTGTGATTGGTGTAGTGAAACAAAAAATAAACGTGTGTGTGTTGTAGCTCTTTTCGGAACAGATTTTTTGGTTGATTTGTAAGGGCATGACGTATCTATAGTTTTTTAAACATCATTGACTATCATTAACTACTTGTGCTAACATAGCCGTGGCACCCGTGTGGCGCAATGGTTACCATGCTGTATCGCCGTGCCAAGGGTCCTGGGTTCGATTCCCAGCGAGGCAGTGAGTTTGAATTTCTTTTCTGGCTCTTGATGTGTCTTGTGTGTATTGTCTTTGTGTGTTATCCATGGCACCCATGCGTGTAGTGTTATTTTTTAGGTATTATTTATTGATTCAAATTCGACCTTTACAGTAAGGACATACAAAATAACATAAATATTATAAATAATGTATTAAAAGATTGCATAATTATTTTATAGGTCCAGGTGTTCCTCTTGATGGAGTTCCAGGTATTTCACTCATTAAACGCTTTTATTTACTTTCACTTCGGAGCATCAACGCATCAAATCGATCAAAATGCTACTCTATTTACACGGCAATAAGGTTTATATTTTAGCTTCACTTCGGAGCATCAAAGGATCAAATCTTGTAACGTTAATTTGAATGACTTCCCTTTAATGAAAATTGATGAAATTTGGCAGACATGTGTATTTCCGATGACAATACACGAAAATCAAAAAAAAAATTGAAATAAAAGCGTTTAAAAAAAAAAATTTTTTTTGGATTCAACTTATTTTCTGTTATAACTAAACGCTGTTAATACAATTACTTACGTATGTATTATAATATATTCTGTGATAAGTGATCTAAGTCGAGTTGTAGGTATACTTTTGTGATTTTAACATAGAAATTTATATGAAAAAATTACGATGTTTTTTGGTCTGACACACGTTCTTCTATCTGCTATAGTTTTGGAGATATCGGGTTCTATGACATTATACTTCAATGGTCAGTTGTTCTGATATTTCATTTTGTGCGACCGCATTGTAAATTGTAATTGAGGAGTTGTAAGGACTATTATATTTTTCTAAATATAGAAACTAGACTACTTAATACAAATTGTAGTATAATAAAATCAGAAGATTGAAATAACACAGCAATATTTAACGAAATAGTCGCTGAATTTATGTAACAATCCCTAATCGTGTCTGATTTCTAGGTGCGGACATGGCGGGCGGTATGCTTGGCGGCGTGGGCGGTATGGTGCCCAGCATTTAGGAAAATAGCTTTATAACATAAGAATTACAAGAGTTCAATTCTTATACATGTTTTATTAAAGCATTACTTTTACTTTTTTACATTACTTTTATTTTTTACTCCTTATAAAAGCAAGCTATAAATGTTTTGTTGCTAATACGGCATATTATTATTACTCTTTAAGGCAGTCTTATTATCGTTTATAAATCGGATTTATATAGTTATTATAAAACCAGTAGCCATATAGCAGCAAAACGTAATACTTTTTGCCATAAATAAGTCTTACATGTAGTCGCTTTTGACACATACTTCCTTAAAATTTTATACAGGTTTTATATAGCCAAAAACACTTATACCTAAATCTTACAGCTACTATATAGCAATTGCTAAATGGAATTTTATACTGGGTGTCCCAGCGCGAATTACCGCCCGGCGTCTATTGATTATTCGGACAAATCGACAAATACCATTAAAGTACAGTTCTTATCGGTTTGGTTTTTTTTTATTAGTTTTTCAATTTTTTGTAGAGAAACCTGACTTGCTTGCACTATTTTCAAAATATTTTTTTTGTTTTTACATTTATTTTCAATCTGTTTGTTTTATTTAACAGTTGTTATCATAGTTTATCTGTTTGTTCGAGGTATAAAATGTACCCTAAATTAAAAAGGATGTTTTTTAAAAGAAATTAACTGAAAATTTCTTAAAAAAATTACCCCTTTTTATTTAATTTCGCTAAAAAGTTAGAAAATTTCCCTATGAATATTTTTTTATCAATTATTAATAAATTGCATGATATTACCTACAAAATCTCATAAAAGTGATTGTATTTATATCAATAATTTACCAAACTACAAACTCTTCAAATATGCACCCCATTTTCGATAGTAAGAGAAGTAGACTTTTTAAACCAGGCTAGTGGATCATTTAAGTGTCTTACTGTCAAAAATACCTTTTGCCTTTTGATAGAATAATTTTAAATGTAAGGAAACAATAAAAAAGTGGAAATTTAAATCATTTAGGTATTTAAAAAAAGACAGTAATTAATTCATAACGTTTTCGAAATAACCGTCATTGGCATTAATAAAGGTTAAGGCTTCAAATGACATCCTTTTAATCGTTCTTTGCACTTCCGAAAGGTTCGCTCCTTTTTTATAGCAGTATCAACGTTTAACACGTTAGCTGCGGCACCAATTTTTGCATACTTTCCGTTCCTGCGGCACGAGGTATAATCGGCCCGTACCGTGACCAGACGTTAGGGCGACACGCGGTCTATTAGACCCCACCTCCTTTTACAGACTAAAATCCATTTTCTGGCGCGAAATCAAAGATAAATGAGAATTTTGGTCCTTATTGATATAGACAGTGAATTGATGAACCCTAATCCACCGTCGCCCCGGGATCTGATGGCTAGTTTAGGAATTATTAGCAAAACAAAATATGGGATCTTATACACCTCGTAACGCACTGAAATAGGGCAAATTTTCGCTGCGATTAGTGATGGGAAAAATAATATCGACGTTTTTAAACTGTCTTAACTACGCAACGACTTGACCGATTTTGATCAATTATATCTCATTAGATCGTTTTAAGGGCAAAACCTGGCAAAACAACACAAAGCTATCAAAGGATACATTTTTTTTTAAATAATCTTAATTGTGCTTGAAGGCGCCATAAAGAAAAAAAAACCGGCCAAGTGCGAGTCGGACTCGCGCACGAAGCGTTCCATTCTATACCATTAAGAGGCACCTATTACAGACTTATTATTGGAAAATAATGGATTACGGTTTATGCATAAGATTTATCTTTCTATTTGTATATGAAAATCTTAATGCGGTTCACAGAATAGAAAAAAAAGGCAACCAGAAGTAGAAAAGAAACTGTCCTATTTATTCTGCCTCGGGCTTTAAAAATACAATTATTAGAACTTGAATTAATTGGCTCTGTTTCTGGGTTTTTTAAAATTAACTTCTTCCGACATCGTTTAGACATGTTCGGCGCTGTAAAAGGACGTGCTCTCCAATCGACGTGATGCACAACACTGGTCGCGGGAAGCTCGCGTTGAGTGCGGTACGAGGTCAGGGGGGATATGGGACGTTTTAGCCTCGTTCCGCACTGCATTAAAATTATATTAATTCAGTGCGGCACGAGGCCTAAGACATCCGGTACCAAGGTAGGTACACCACCGAGTCCGGAACCATTAGTGATCTCAAATATATATTTATCTCTTTCCTACACTGGACCAAACCAAAGTTATGCCATTCGCACGACAGAGAAATTCACTTTTTTGCTTGCCGCACCACAGGGATGTTGCATCAGGGGTGATTTAGGCCTCGCTTCGCACTTAACGTGTTAATTGTTCCATCATTACTCAAGATGTTTTGGGTACATTCATACCGTCTTAAAATTCATGAGACGGTTTTGGATGAGTTCGATTCGATTTCTCAAATTTGATAGCTAAATTTTAAGGACAGAGATGTGGAATTAAGGGTTCCCTTAAACAATGTGACCTTAAAAACACTTACCTACCCCTTGTCCGAGAAGTATTGTATATTCCCTAATACGTTTTTAATTATTGCTTTGGTTGTAGGATTTAAATTTTTATATCGATCTCGTGACTGACGTTAGAAAGGTATAACCGAGGTTGTCGTTGTGTGCGGCGCCGGCATGTGTTATCTTCTCATACGCTTTAAACCAGTTCAGCTTTGTATCACTGCCGAACACATAGTAATATACTTTTGAGTTAATCTGTCAACAACTTCACAAATTGATTTATCGGAACCGTGTGCTGCAAATCAGCTATCAATTTTTTATATCCGTTTACGTATATTCTCTGAGACCCTTTCGCCGTTTAGGTAGAACTCTCTTATTTCCTTCTGGGTATTTGATATCGTCTGGGATTATTAAAGACATTTTTTTTCAATTGTGTGCAATAGTTCAAATTCTATAGTTGTAATCGGCATTTGCACAAACCCTTCTTGATCATTGATGATCACCAACACATCTTGTAAGGCGCCTTCTATTAATAAATCTAATGGTGCTTTGGTTAGTACAGCATTTTTATGTGCTACTTCGACTGTAGGTTTAAATGATCTGTAAGTAAGGAAGCCTCTACGAGGATCTCTTTTGCTTATAGCCTCTTGGGCTTTAACAATTTCGCAAGCGTCTACATATGTTAATTTGTCTACAATTTCATCATCATTCGTCCACGGTATACCTGTATACCTGTATTACCTGTATTCTTGATTACAATCAACTTCAGACGATTCTTTACAAGAATCAAGTACCTATTAAATTTTATAATAATATCGGAAAAACTGGGTGCCAAGTTTTTTTTACAAAATTTTGTAATTTTTTTTAGAACTACTTCAAACGAATTATAATCAACTACAAACGAAAATCTATAAGAATTAAGGAAAAATAACGGCTGCGAAGTTCACAAAGCCCCGCCATTTGCATTGGTGTTTGGCGGATGACTCAAACGAGAGAGTGGCAAGCTTCACGGAAACAAGAATATCTATAATTGCCTTTAATATTCATAATATAATCCTTAAGCGAAGCCCACTACCAAGGTGGCTTTTGTCGCCTCTTACGACACCCTGGTCTGCCAACATGGAATTAGGAGCACTATGAAATGTTCTTATAAGAATCCTGTTTCATACATTTAGGGGTACATTTTTGTTATTCCTTATTATCTATACAAATAAATGAAATTGAAGTGTCTGTTTGTAAAATTAAAATAACCACTTTTTACTAAGTACATTTGGATGTATACACGGTACATACATAAACAACATTTTTTTGTCTGTCTGGCTGTTTGTTTCGGCTATTCTTTAAATCACTAGACCGATTTTGACGAGACTTTCACTGGTAGATAGCTAATGTAATGTAACAAGGAGTAACTTAGGCTACTTTTATTTTAGAAAAAAATAGTTTAGTCCAGTCAAGGAATGACTCAAAAGAGGGTATAGAGTGCGTGAGCGGGAACCTAAGCGATTTCTTCAGAAACTTATTCAGGGTGCTTAGGGAGATAACATACTAAAAGTCCCCGCGTCTAGGAGGTGAGCCGGAGGGAGGGGGGGGGTTACAAAGGTCTCAATTTTAGGTTTTTCGCCAATATCTCAAAAACGGTGCGTTATAGCGAAAAATGTTCTAAGATGAAATGAAAGCTTATAAAATTCTCTATAACTTTAATTCTATACACTTTTTTCGTATCTCCGACCGTTTTTGAAATATACGCTCCAGAAATGTAGCAATTTAAGTTATTCAGCGTGATAACAGCGTGATTCACATCAGCTGTCGTAAAAATGACACCTGAACTGATACCATTAAAAAGATGTTAGGCAGGCATCGTTATATAATGAAGAGGCAGTTCCGTTGCAGCTCAGATTTTCTGCTGCACCAATTGACTTCAAAAATCATTGTTTTTATGTACATATTGCCTTAATGAAGATATAAAAAAGCCTTTGAACAAAAGGTGGGTTGTACATTCAGTTGAGACTCTAGCTGCTAAATATTGTATCAAGCAGGTATGTTCTTCGAGAAATGATGCCTGGGGTAACGAAGTTCTTGATATTTTTTCCTGCATTACCGATATTGTTGCTGAAGGAGCAAAATATCACGAAGACACTATTACTCACTTGTGAAGCCTGTCAGTTACCCAAAACTCTACAAAACTGAGACCTCTAGAGATACCCATGTCGTAGAGGCTATGGAAGAAATATTTGCTTACATGGATTACTTTCCCACGATGAGATACTCGTTTTTTTTGTTTGTTTTTGTTTAAAGGCTTTTTTATATCTTTATTAAGGCAACATGCACATAAAAAAACAATTATTCTTGAAGGCAAATGGTGGAGCAGAAGGTCTGAGCTGCGACTGCCCTACCTCTTCATTAGATAAAGATGCCTGCCTAACGTCTTTTTTGATGGTATCATTTCGGGTGTCATTTTTACGACAGCTGATGTAAATCAAAAGGGATGTCAAGTCAAGGAAACTTCGATATTTGCCGTCTTTCCTTTCCTTACTAGCTTTAATACGACCCAGTATTCCCTTTCCTTTCCCTTAGAGACATCGTTACTTCCTTCAACGACATTCTCGTCATACAAAATGCATACAGGACTCTTATTAGTACTCATGTTGGATAACCCAATTGTGTTACTAATAACAGTGTATGTATATCTGAAAAGAATATGTTGTGGCTGCCCCCTTGCGTTATCGGCTAGGCTACCGTGCCAGACAAAATAAAATTGCGAAAACCTATAATAACATAAGCCCGAAGGCAAGTATACAATATCAATAGGAGTTTTAGCCAATAAGGTCGCGTTTCCTACAGCGAGCACTAAAGATATTGAGCGAAAAGAAATCGTCATCAATATCATGATTGTTTTCCCGCCTCTGCTCAGTTATCCACTGTTATAAAAAACGCGATTTCTTACTGTTCCTGCCTTTACTACGTGGAGGTACTCCCAGCTTAGGTTACTATAAATTTTAAGATAATTTTCGCATCAGGTAATGGTTATCACGCTGAATTACTTTAATTTCGACATTTCTGGAGCGTGTAGTTCAAAAACGGTTGGAGATATAGAAAAAGTGTACAGAATTAAAGTTATAGAGAATTTTATAAGCTTTCATTTCATCTTAGAACATTTTTCGCTATAACGCACCGTTTTTGAGATATTGGCGAAAAACCTAAAATTGAGACCTTTGTAACCCCCCCCTCCCTCCGGCTCACCTCCTAGACGCGGGGACTTTTAGTATGTTATCACCCTAAGCACCCTAAATAAGTTTCTGAAGAAATCGCTTAGGTTCCCGCTCACGCACTCTACAACTACTTTATTGACTGTACTAGTTTTAGAAAAAACGAGATTCGAAGTTCGCCGGGTCAGCTAGTATAATATATTAGAAATGAATACTTTATAATTCAATATTTATTTAGTAAAAGCTTAAAAGAGGGCCACTGCCCCAATATATGGAAAACTGCAAGAATTGTACCTGTCCACAAGGGGGGAAGTAAAAAAGATGTTGAAAATTATAGGCCAATTTCTATTTTACCCACTTTAGCTAAAATCTTTGAAAGAACAATACATGATGCCATATATCCTTCCTTACATAAAATAATAATTCCAGAGCAGCATGGCTTTGTTAAAGCGCGTTCCACTGTTTCTAATTTACTTACATACACTAGTTACTTATTTCATAATATGGACAACAATATTCAAACCGACTGTATATATACTGATTTCAAAAAAGCTTTCGATCGTGTAGATCATAAGCGGCTCTTAGAAAAAAATTGCTTATAATGGAATTAGAGGGAATCTTTGGAGATGGTTTAAATCATACGTAACAAATCGCACTCAAAAAGTAGTTATTAGAGGGTTTTGAATCAGATAGTGTTTGTATAAGCTCAGGTGTACCTCAAGGGTCAATATTAGGGCCTCTTCTTTTTGTTATATATATTAATGATGTAAAGAAATGCTTTAAATTTTGCAATTATATTTTATACGCAGATGATCTAAAAATTTATCACAATATTCAAAATTACCGTGATCATATAAATTTTCAAAAGGATTTAGATACTTTCTCCAATTATTGCAAAGAAATAAACTAGAATTAAGTGTTAATAAATGTAAACATATTGTATTTACACGAAAGAATAACCCGAGTAAATTGTACTTATAAATTATGTGGGACCAATTTGGAAAGAGTGAATGAAATCAAAGATTTAGGCCTGATTTTAGATAGTAAACTTTTATTAAATGCACATATTCAACATATCATTAACAGAGCTTATAGAATGTATGGTTTTGTTATGCGAGTGGGATGCGATTTTCGAAACCCCCTCACATACTTGTACTTATACAAATCTCTAATTAGACCTCAACTTGAATATGCTGTTGCTATTTGGAGTCCGTATTATGCTAAATATTTAACCAAAATTGAATCTATTCAAAAGAAATTTTTGCGCAGTATGCATTATCGTTGTAACTATAATAAATTAGATTATAATCAGTTGTTAACTAAATATAACTTGTTAAGTTTGGAATGTAGACGTCACCAATTACAAGCCATGTTGCTGTATGATATTTGTCATAATCGCTATGATTGTATGGATTTAGTTAATATGATATATTACACGGTACCTGTATCGGCTAATGTCAGGACATGCCGTGTCAAACGAATTTTCTATGTACCTAGATGTCGAACCAATATGGGTAAGAGATCTCCGATGAATATGCTCTTGAAATCTTATAATACTAAATTTAATAACATTGATATTTTTGGTATACATAACAGTAATAAATTTAAAAAAGAGATTATAACACTCTTAATAGGTTAAGATGACTGAAATGTAAGATCTGAAATACTATTTTTGGTTCACTATTCTAGATATTATATAATAACAAATCAAGTTACTCCTAATAAATACTAGATGTAACTATTCCACTACTCAACTTTTAAATAATCGGTGGTCAACGGTGTTGGTAGCAATATAAGTACTTTTGTGTAACTTTTATATTTAAGAGACTATTGTTAACCGTTTGTTGATCCAAATAAATGAAAAAAAATAAAAAAAAATTAAAGCCAATGCTACGCGAATTACGTGACTGAACAAACAAACCTTCAAATGTGCTTCAGCTGTGTCAATTTAATAGAATTAGTTAATGCCTCCAAATTCAAACTCTATTGTCCACAAACTCACAATAGGTTTCTGAATTTATTTTAAGTTATTACTTTTTTATTTTTCAAGATCCACAAAGTAGCTAAATTGTAGGTAAAATATTAAAAAAATGCAGCAATTTGATATATTGAGCAGGCAAACAAGCAGACGGGTCACCTAATGGTAAGTGATCACCGCCGCCCATGGACATTAGCAACACCGGGGGCGTGACCAACGCGTTGCCGGCCTAGAAAGAAACTATAGACCCGCTTTTTTGAAGGACCCCAAATCACAGTCTACACGTGCGAGCTACAAAATTACGCGAGAAACGAAATGTAGACCAACGTCAGGTATCCAGGTGGTGTTGATGGCACCTGGTATAGCTTGTATTTCTCTACATCGAAATGAGGAGATCCGTAAACGAACGAGGACAACCGATATAGCTCAGAGAATTAGTCAGCTCAGGTGACAATGGGCTGGCCACATAATGCGAATGACCAACAACCATTGGGGAAGAAAGGTCCTCGAATGGAGACCACGCCTCGGTGAAAGAAGCACAAAACGCCCCCCGACCAGGGGGACCGACGACCTGAAGAAGACGGCGCGGTTCCGGCATGGTAGCCATAGCGGTACACGAATCTGACGGATTGTCAAGAATAATGAATTCTCTGTATAACGCATCTATGTATTTCAGCGTAAAACTGGTCAGCGTAAACATTTTTGCGTCATTTTCACACATTTGCGTCATTAACCCGGCGTGACTGAGGTGAGATATTGTAACACTAGCTATGAGGTGGGTAGGTGATACCCGAAACTTAACTAGATGTTAGATGTTAAATGGTACAATAATTTAAAATTTTTTATCTGAAATATGGTATCCGTTCAACAAGATCAGTAAATAAAATTCCAATATTAAGGACCACAGGTTTTAATAGACGTTCTCACGTCAAGAAATGTTAAACAGGTGAAGCTAATATAAAGCGTGTAAAAAGAGGTCGCTCGCCGACACATCCAGAGACTGATAAGAAACACATTACCCTCCCTTGCGTCGCGCAGTCGGGTAACTATTTGATAGGGTCGTTATTTTTTCTTGAAATTATAGACTATCTAAATTTTTTAGGAAAAAATGAAAGTTTTCTTTTCACATAAAAATCTAAAAAAGATCCAACTTCTTTGGTAAATCAACATAAAAATAGTATATTTTACTCATTTATTACGGTTTAGGCGCAGAATGTCCAATTTGCATAATGTCCAATAACTAAAACAAAAAGTCTTATTTGGTCAACAAGTTGTAACATAATTTGCGTTTAAAAACTTCTCGGGTGTTATATACCCATCGTCACTCATGGCGGGTTAAATGTTTGTCTTACAGTATTTGTTTAACTGTTCGTATTTTTTTGTCTAAACTCTGGACATAGGTGTATTTAAACGGCGCGCAAAAATTTATCTTCACTCTGCCACACGCGGTCTCCATACAGTTACCTGAGTTACCTACCCTACAACTACAATACCAGAAACATGAGATTCATCTTCGCTCTATTTGTCATCGCGCTTGCGGTAAGAACTTTAAAATATTATAAAATAATTTGTTCGTATTAGTTAGGCATAACTGTACACTTATGCACGTATTTTTAATTTGTCACCATTTCGGAAAGACGTGTAGACGCTTCGACAAGGAGGAAAAGAAAAAATGGCGAAAGAAACTCCTCCGCCCATTTTTTTAAATAATGACCTACGTCTCAAGTAGCACAAATCTGCATTATAAACTTAAAAGAATAATAACATAAGGCACACATCGTCTGTAGAAACTTGGAATGTCAAATATAATTTGAATTCAAATATGATTTGAATTCAAATAATAAAGAATAATTTGTAAATAGAACATAATATATAATGTTAACAAATAATAATAGATGTCGCTACAAAAATGTACTCTGAATCACGCTGTTCAGATTCTTTATAATATGTATAAGTAATCGACCCAGTTAATGAATAAATTGAGAAAGTTTACTGCACAAAAGTCTATTATTTAACAAGTTTAGTTAGATACCAAGTATAAGTTAAGTACCTCCGTGGTAATAGTGTCCGTCGGTTCGGTTCGGGTTTATTCATGGTCCTTCGAGCCGGATTATTGCTGGCACTCGGTGTTTAAGACCGGATCCGTGTAACGTGTCCTGTTTATTTTTGGGACTTCGGTCGATTAATCGAAGTCTCCGACAGTATCCTCGTCGCGCGAGTATAACGCGAGTGAAGTATCCTCGTCGCGCGAGTATCACGCGAGTGGAGTATCCTCATCGTGCGAGTATCACGCGAGTGGAGTATCCTCATCGTGCGAGTATCACGCGAGTGGAGTATCCTCATCGTGCGAGTATCACGCGAGTGCAGTATCACGCGGGTGTAATCTCATCACCACAGTGAAAAGTGTGTAATAAGCGTGGAGGAAACTGTCAGGCCGCCAACCTGACGGACGCGGATAGTGGTACGGATAAACAACCAGGAGAGTTGCCGACCACACGTTGCAAAGGTGCCGCAACGTTGGGCCACGGAAGGGACGTGACGTAAATGTCATGTCACAAGGTGAAGTGCAGTAAACCAGTGAGTAATTTCTCCAAACTTTTTTGAACGTGGAACTTTAAACTTGAACTTTTAATTTGAACTTTTGAATTTTTAAAACTTGTCATTTTTCGTGTTTGTGAACTTCTTCTTATTTTGAATTTTACCGTCTACAGTTTTATTTGTATTTGCAATTTGAACTTTTAAATTTTGTTTTCTTTCGAACTTTGAAATTTTTTGATCAGAATGGAGTCTTTGATTAATTTACAATTAGATTTGTTATCAAGAATATACAGAAGTCATACTACTTTAAAAAAATCTCCAAAAGATAGAATTACCAAGGAATACCTTGAAGGGAGATTAGGGACTCTTGATGCATTATGGTTAAAGTTCACAGAAGGACATAATGAATTAATCTCCAAATATTCTGCAAAAGATTTAAAAGTTTCAAATTACAATAAAGATGAAGTATATGATAAAACTGAAGATTTGTTTATTGAATATAAAAGTGACTTAAAGCAAAAATATTCTAGGGTGTCTAATACACAAAGTGAACAAACTAAGTCAGCTAATATTATAAGCCCAAGTCAAAATCACGTAAAATTGCCTAAAATTAATATTCCAACCTTTTCTGGGGATTATTCCGAATGGTCTTCATTCCAGGATTTATTTTGTTCACTCATAAAGAATAATAATACGTTAAGCAATGTTCAAAAATTGCATTATCTTAAATGTTTATTGGTTGGTGAAGCTGAACAATTAATCAGACACATTCCTATACAGGAATCTAATTTTGACAGATGTTGGGAATTGTTGACTGAACGTTACAATAATAAAAGATATGTTTCTCATCATGTTTTAAAAAGATTGCTTAGTCAAAAGAGTTTATTGTCTGAATCGGCAATTGGTTTAAAGGAACTTATTAATACAACCAATGACTGCTTGGCTTCACTGAACAATATAGGTATTGATACAACCAGTTGGGATATTATGATAATACACATCCTGACACTAAAATTAGATGCAGAGACTAGACGTCAGTGGGAATTTCATGTAACAAATATTACAAATGATTTGCCCACATATAATGATTTCAAAGAATTTTTGACGAATCGGTTTCGGGCCATTGAATTTTTAGCGAACAAACCGGCTTTGCGATACAATCAACCATCTAAGTTTTTGCATACTAAAAGTGTCGATGATGTCGTTTGTCCATACTGTAAGTCTAATCACAAATTGTCTTTGTGTAAAGATTTTTGTAACTTACCAATTGACTTGCGTCGCAACTTTGCGTTACAAAATAATGTTTGTTTTAAATGTATGGGTACCAATCATTCGGCCAAAAAGTGTAGGTCTAATTTAAAATGTCGTATATGCAATCGAAAGCATCACGTACTACTACATTCCAATGACAGTTATAATTCTAAGGAAGATAAAAATGAAACCAGTGGATGTACAGTAACTGCTTCAGAAGCAAGCACATCCAACTTAACGCAATTGGTCTCTTGTTTTTCGACGGACAAGATAAAACAACAGGTATTACTAGCCACTGCGCTTATAAAGGCCATGTCCCGAAACGGAGAAGCGTATGATCGTCGGGCACTGCTCGATCAAGGGTCGCAGTCTTCTTTCATTACTGAATCAACAGTTCAGTACTTAGGATTGAGGAAGATATTGGCAAGAAATATCGTAACTGGCCTGGGAGGAAACAAGAATATTGTATCGAAAGCAATGGTACATTTCAAAATAAGGTCCCGGATTGATGCTAACATAGTCATACCGGTGAAGGCATATGTAATTAAAAATATAACTTCTTTTCTTCCAACAAGAAAAGTGGAGAGACTAGAATGGGAGGAAATTAAGAATTTGATATTGGCTGATCCAGACTTCTTTACACCCAATCGTATTGACCTTCTGCTGGGCGCAGAAGTATATACTCAGATACTTCAAGAAGGAGTAAAGAAGAGCCCAATTAGTACACTGGTAGCACAAGCCACCAGTCTTGGATGGATATTGTCAGGAGTGGTAAAGTCAACAGCCGATTCCTCTCCACAAATCCAAGTGATGCATTGCTGCGCGGAAGGAAATGAGTTACTAAAGAAATGTAACAAAGAATTAAAATCTGCTAAGGAACAGCAGAAAGAACCAGTTTCTCAAAAGAATGATGATGAATGTTTTATAAAATTAACACAAGAAGATAAAAAGTATCGCAAGGAGCAGGATGCAATTGGTGGTAGATGGACAGAAGTAAAACCAAAATACCGTCGTAATGAAGAGCGTTATAGGACTAACTATGACAAGTATTTTTATGAACGCAAAGAAAAAACTAATAATAAGATTCAGCAAAAATCTAATAAGGACTACACTAAAGAAAAACCCAAATTTTCTAATGATGAACGCTATTCAACTGATGACGATAGGTGGTTAAAGCAAGCACAAGAAAATAAAAATAAAGGAAAAAAAGGAAAATGTGATGACAAGCAGAGTTCTCATTCCTGGAAAAATGATAGCAATGAAACTAGAGTTCTAGAAAATTTTGCAAGCAAAGAAAACATTGTAAAAGATGACAGATATGTGTTTAACAAGTTTAAGCGAACAAAGAAAAAGAATGGATACCCTAATTTAAATAAAAAGCAAAAAAGAAAAATTAAGCATGATAAATGGAATATGAGAGGTGAATTTGAAGAAAAATATGAAGCTGTTGAAAGTCCTGAAGAGTTTGTTTTGAATTATTCTATTAAAAATATAAATAAAAAAATAAAAAGGGGACAACAGCACATTTAGAAAGGTTTACAAAGATAAGAAAAACTACGAAGTACAATCATTTTGGCGACAATGGTCGCAGGAATATCTCACAAAGTTTTTATATTGGTACAGATGGGCAAATCATAACTCTGAACCTACCATTGGAGATGTAGTAGTTATAAAGGAGGATAACTTATCTCCGTGTTAGTGGTTATACGGTCGAATTATTGATACTCATCTAGGACATGATAAAATAATTAGAGTCGTTACTTTAAAGACTAAATCTGGAACCATAAAACGACCTGTATCAAAGTTATGTTTTTTACCAGTAGATAAATAAGAATATGAATTGTATAATTTAAAGCTTAAGTTGTTTTGTTCAATTAATTGGTGGTTTCTGTGATACATTTTATTTAGTTTTCAATTAATTATTTAATTTAATTTTCAATGTATCCAGTTGTTAATATTATGTTATGTTTTTTGCTAGAAAAAGGCAAATTTCAACTTTGCCTTTTGGCTGGCAGTATGTAGAAACTTGGAATGTCAAATATAATTTGAATTCAAATATGATTTGAATTCAAATAATAAAGAATAATTTGTAAATAGAACATAATATATAATGTTAACAAATAATAATAGATGTCGCTACAAAAATGTACTCTGAATCACGCTGTTCAGATTCTTTATAATATGTATAAGTAATCGACCCAGTTAATGAATAAATTGAGAAAGTTTACTGCACAAAAGTCTATTATTTAACAAGTTTAGTTTAGATACCAAGTATAAGTTAAGTACCTCCGTGGTAATAGTGTCCGTCGGTTCGGTTCGGGTTTATTCATCGTCAATCTGAGCATTCGTAATGTAATTTAAGTTCAATCATTATATAACTTTTAGACTAAATTTATTCGTATATGACGACTGTATATGTCGTACAATTATTTAAACGATAAGTAAATACCACCTTTGTACTACCACATTTACAGCAAATAAATAATAATAATAATTGAAAAAAAAAACTAAAAAACACGCTTTTATAGAAAATCCAACTAAAAACTAAAAAAATTTGCATTAAGAATCGTGTAACGGTAATAAAAGCGTGGGTCAATGAGTAGAAGGATTATCATTTCGATAATATCTTAAAAAGCCCCCCACGGTACACAATTACACGATTCTTAATTCATATTTATTTTCTATTGGATTTTCTTTAAAAGCGTGTTTTTTTATAATCATTTTTAAACTATTATTTATTTTTTGATTTTTTTGAAATGAAATTCAGGTTTTTTCTTTGTTTCTTTTTTTAAATATTGAATTGTCATCGGTCTTCGATAAGTCTACGAAGTTTGAAAGAAAGGAGAATGTCCATAGCCAGTACTCTTAAAAAAATAATTGTGTCACAATGATTTTTGGACAAAAAATTTAATTAAAATATTTCAAGTATTTTACCCTATTTCCTAAAAAATCCTTATTGGGAATAATTTTCTAAAATTAATAAGTAACTTTACTTCCGTTTTACAAAAGAAAACCATTGGGCCATTTATGTTTGGATAAGGGCCAATCAGGAATCTTTTAAGATCCTTCGGGCCATTATGTAGCATTGATTCGATTATAATTATGATACAACAGTTATAGTATAATATATCCATGACAACAAACTAGGTGACGTAAGGGGACTGTCAAATGAATTATTTTTTTATAGAAAATTATTATAATCAGCCAGGAGTAATAGTGTTCTGTGATTATAATACATTAAAAACTTCATGGTGTTTGGGGACTGTCAAATGAATTTGAAATTTAAAAGATCGACATTACATACGCAATCGACTTTAATACGCCCGCATAGAGTCCATATTACTGTGAGTTTACTATAAACTAAATACAAATTAGTTTTGTTTAAAATCTCTTATTTCCTAATATTATCATTGACTAAAGTTAGTATGTATAATTTATTAAGATAACATAATCAAATAAAGGTATTTTTATCAAGACACAAAAATGTTAAAGTCAGTACATTTCTCCATACTAAATGGGCATTCTCCTTTGACCGTTTGAAGTGGGTCAAAATCAAGTCAAAAGGAGTCGGTTACAAACATACTAGTGAAGCTAATATAAAGCGTGTAAAAACAGAACTACTAAGAAGGTTTCTTTCATATTTTTCTTTTCCACAGAACCTTAATTGCAACTGTAATGGTAGACGACATAAGTCGAATAAAATACATGTATAAAACCAGTAGTCATATAAATGTCGTAAAGCGATCGCTCAGTGTGTTGATTGCAATATAGTGGAAACTATTAAAGTCAATTCATTATATAATTTTTATATACAATATTAAAACCTTAATATTATGAAGACACATTAAAATTTGAACAAGGATATCCATACATATTATCGAAAAAATTAAATGCCCACTATATCATTACCCCCTCAAATTCAACCACAATAGGATTTCTCTGTATTCAATAAATGAAATTATGAAAACATTTCACTTATCTTTTTATGAAGTAGGTATTTCAAAAAGAAAAAATATTGTCCAAGTTGAACCGTTTGCATAAGAAAACACAATATTAGGTATGTAGACGCTGTGGCGTTTAACCTTTTAACAGGACTCTTTTGTAAAATTATTTACGTCTATATACGGTTAAAGTTAGATGTAGGTAGGTATCTAATGTGATATTTACATAAAGTAATTGACACCGTTGCGACGACAAAACGACCCTTCCTTACACGATGTAAAAGTCATATAAAGTGTGCCTAAAACTGCGATATATATACGTCAAAGAAACTGTAATATAACCATTCCGACTGAATGAATATTAATCTAAAACGTTCGTTTACCTTTTAAATAACTTTATTTTGCTAGTTGGGTTAGGTACTTTGTGAAGTTATAATTAACAACGCTTCACACTGCACACAGATGAACTTTTACTCTAATAATTTTGTTGTTTATTAGGTAGCATGTGGTTTGTTAATCAGGCAGTGTTCAGCTCTTGTGGCGTCTGTTACCCACAAAAGTGCCAATACAGTGTGGATATAATCCAATTATTTACTAATGAGATTTCTTTTGCTATGTGCTGTAAATGCTGTAATATTTGTGCCCAAATCAAAGTTATATCAGCTGTAAAATCGCTGTTAACGCTACTATGCAGGAAAACAGCTAATAGTTTCATTGTTCACTGTTCAAATACTGTCATAAAGTACATTTGTGCTACTTGGGATGGAACTGAATGGCCTGAATGCGACACTAATTTCTAGGCATACTTTTCGTGTCACAGATCGATAAACATTTGGAAGTGTGAGTAAATAATTTTTGTTCACAGTTGCTGGCCTTCGCTCATGCAGCGCCTTCTTTACCGGAAGGACGTAAGTGTTTGTACTATTATTACCTACTTTTCGACAGGGGCGACGTAGTCCGTGCTATTTCTTTCTTAATTTTTGTATTCAGAGTGATTACAAATTCAGTAAGATAATCCCGGTTTTTATCGTGAGTTAACAGTCGTTAAGCCATGTCGGAGGCCCTCGGGCGGCATGAACCACTAACCTCTCTACCAATCCTCCCTGGAGCAGCGAGGTGTATGTTCTAGACCTCCGCAAGAGGAGAAGAGCTTAGTAGTGGGCTATTAATGGGTAACTTGCATTATACTTGGTGACTAGGGTTTCCTTTTCAGTAGATGCTTAAGTAGCTTGTAACGTTATTGTATTATTCATTTATTTCTATTATTTTTTTCAGTTCCTGGTGAGTGAAGATTTGAAAAGGTTTAAGACAGAGGACTGAAATAACCATCGCCATAACCATTCGTACATTCATCGCTTTCATTGCTTAGCCCGCGATCACTCGCGCGGTTTTTTGCCCCGCGAACATTCGCGGGGTGTTGTGGACACCCCACATAATTAAAGTAGATTTTCAAAAATGTGATTGCTGTAAGTGCAATTCGACAAATATCATATGATATTGCGTTACATCCAGCATATAAATAAAATACGCAACCTTGAATATAAATTGTTTTTTCAGTTATACAGCATGTTTTTATATACAACATAAATACTTCAGCAGGACGTTTTGTACACGATTCTCAGCCCGAACATGTAAGAAAAATATGGCCTTAATTTTTAACCAAATTATCCTTTAAAATACAGTAATCATAGACACCGTGGTCGAGCAAGCGTCAACCTTATTTAACGATACATGAATGAATTTCGCAATGCTTTGTATTCGCCGCTATTAACGAAGTTAGGTTTTATGGCACCACCGCGATCATGCCGCCAAAGGTACCGCCAAGCCACATAATACGCCGCGCCGGCGTTTACAAAGGTAAACACGCCGCCTTTCGGCTTTTCGTAAAAGCCGCACCGCCCCGCGCCGCACGCTTCGGCTGTCCCGCCCCCTGCGTCTTGCCATGCGAAAGCAATGTACACAAGTCAGTTCACAAACAGTCGTACCGTCGCGTATCGTGAGCGCAGCAGTGCGTGCGATATTAATTACTGGTATTACGATTTATTTTATTTGTTAAAGAAGTTGTGTAACAACCGTTTTAGTGTCAGTGTGTGAACCGGTGTTTTAAACAACTGTTTATTAAGTTCGTACCGACGGAAGATTTGATAGTGCATCATTAACGATTTATTACGTATTTTAACAAGTGTGGTGGATTAAATGTTAGACGATGTGCCGTTAATTTATCACAGAAATATGTATTATCAACACGACGAAGCGTCTGCACACTATCTGGTCCGAGTATGTGAGTTTTTAAATACCATTTCCAATTTTTAAGATATGCCAGAACTAATCAATTTTGTATTAAATGTTTGCCTATTTTATGTTAGATATTTGCTTAGTAGGTAGATCCATAAATATTTTTGCCTGTTCTAAGTCAGGGTTTAAGAATTTAAGGGAAAAGGAATCATAGGTACTTACAAGTCATTCACGTAGATCGCGAGGTCGACGCGCTGCTAGGGCATCCATACGTTTTGAGATTTTTCGTATTTAGTTTGATATTATTATCTCTGTGATTTATGGGTGTTTTAATTTATTTCTTTGTTTATTCGGGATCTCAACGCGAGCCAAACGTCCCCCGAAAAATTTCCCTCGAATTAAACTGACACCCTGTATAAAAAAATATAAAAACAAATTTTTAAAGCATATTATTGAGACCATTCCTCAAGAACCTTAAAAAAATAATTTTGAAATTTTTAACAAAAGGAGAATGCCCATTTAGTATGGACTTTAACATTTTTGTGTCTTGATAAAAATACCTTTATTTGATAATGTTATCTTAATAAATTACACATACTAACTTTAGTCAATGATAATATTAGGAAATAAGAGATTTTAAACCAAAATTAATTTGTATGTAGGTTATAGTAAACTCACAGTAATATGGACTCTGTGCAGGCGTATTAAAGTCGATTGCGTATGTAATATCGATCTTTTAAGTTTCAAATTCATTTGACAGTCCCCAAACACCATGTAGTTTGTTATGTATTATAATCACAGAACACTATTACTCCTGGCTGATTATAATAATTTTCTAATTCATTTGACAGTCTCCTTACGTCTTCTAGTTTGTTGTCATGGATATATTATACTATAACTGTTGTATCTTAATTATAATCGAATCAATGCAACCTATTGGCCCGAAGGATCTTAAAAGATTCCTGATTGGCCCTTATCCAAACATAAATGGCCCAATGGTTTTCTTTTGTAAAACGGAAGTAAAGTTACTTATTAATTTCAGAAAATTATTCCCAATAAGGATTTTTTAGGAAAAAGGGTAACGTAAACGTGCCCATTAACGCCACCCTAAAATCTGCATCCAATACCGACAGTTTTTTTAAATCACTGTTTTAAGGCATACTAGATTTTATGAAAGTTGTAGCCTAAAAACATTTTAGGTATGTATATTGAGAAACAAAAATAATAAAGTTTGTGTGCGTAAATAATCAGCAAACAATAATTGGATATTAACTGCGACGCATCCGCAACGGACGCCCGTCTCATAGTGTTGCGCTCCCGGCTACGTAAGTAAACATAATTATTACATAAGATAAATTAACTTAAATAAAATGTGTATACCTGCATGCAAATGTGTAAATATGATACATAATATATTGGTTTTCTAGATTTACATCTAATATTACCGTTCTGACTATTTTTTGTGGTTTATTTCGAATTTTACCTAAAAGCGGTAATAGAAACATAATTTTCATAAGTTGCTTCTAATACCGCCACATGGCGTTGTTAGATGTTTTACAATAGTTAGTATTTTAGATTTTATTTCTTTTAATACGTAATTTTCGATGTTTCTTTTAACTTGTTTGATTCTTAAGAGTATATTACATAATTTGATCAATTAACGCCATACATTTTGTCTCATAGATTTTCTTTTAAACAAGATTTGACGTAAGCAATAATTTTAAGGAATGTATGGCAATGTATTTTAAATAATATCTCATATCAAAATTAAGAAACTTTTTGATACCAAAAAATAATCATAGCAATGACATCCATCTAAACACGTTTGCATTAAAGCAGAAATTTTAGTCAGTTATTGTTTATTTTTGCTGTCGCTAATAGAATGAAGTAATCTTCATACTTAATTCTATTACCGACCCACACGGTCTTATTTATAAAAATCTCTTATTGTAGGTTTGTTTAAAATTCTGATAAGCCTACTATAATTTTCTGTATTCATATACGTTCTATAGACGCACTTGAGTAAATAGAAAAAAATATACATTCATATACAGTGTGACTGGTAAAATCTTTAGATACTTACTTAAGGACATGAAAGTACTAAGTAGTAGCTAATGATTAAAAAAATCAAATATTTTATACATTTATTATACTTATACATTTATATCAGATATTTACGAGGATTTTTTTTATATCTTATAAGTTAATGCTTGACTACAATCCCACCTGATGGTAAGTGGCGATGTAGTCATTGGTGGTAAAGCGCATTAACTTAGTAAAAGCCTATTAACTTAGTAAAGGCAAGAGTGTTGCCTTGAAGACACTCACATTATAATCGAGCGGGAATACCGACGCGGGCAATTTATTCCAATCCTTCGCTGTACGCATAATAAATGACGAAGCGAAGCGCTTTGTCCGTACAGGGGGAATGTCAACGACGAATGGATGGATACCCGCCGTGCGTCGGGACGTTCGATGGTGGAATGGGGATGGCGGAATCAAATCATATAATTCCTGCGCACACTCTCCAAAATGTATCCTGTAGAATACCGAGAGGCTAGCAACTCTGCGCCTGTGCTCGAGGCTCTGAAGATTGGTCTCAACCAATTTAGGGTCACCAATAAGTCTCTTAGCACGCCTCTCCATTGAATCCAATGCTGACAGGTGGCATTTGGCAGCACCAGCCCAAATGTGACAGCAGTACTCCATACAAGGCCGAACCTGTGCTTTATGTAAGGTTAAGAGTTGTTGTGGTGTGAAGTACCGCCGCACCTTTGCTAGGATTCCAAGCTTCCTAGCAGCTACTTTAGCTTTGGATTCAATGAACCGCCCAAAGTTAAGGTTCGAGGATATCTCAATGCCCAATAACTGAAGGCGGTCGGTGTATTCCAGGGACACATTCTGAAGAGTAGGAGTCAAGATGAACGGACTCCTTTTAGCGGTGAATAGACACGCTTGTGTTTTTGTGGCGTTGAATCCCACTAGGTTGGCATTGCCCCATTCGGAGACTGCCTGAAGAGTAAGATTCATACGCTGCACCATAGCCTCTCTTTCGGACTGATGGTCTTTACTGGCCTGACCCTTAGGCAGATATCTCTCTACAACCGTGCTGTCGTCTGCGTACCCATAGATACCGGGCATGAGCAGATCGTCATGAGAATTTCGTTAAAACTGACACAAAAAAATTACTGCATCAATAATAGGTTTTTACTTATCTTCGTACTTTTACTTTTACTGTAAATAATGTAATCATACCTATATACAATGATTAAACCCCTTATTTACAACGATTGAAGTATTACGTATTGATTTTACTATTTACACAAGCCTAAACAGATGTTCAAAATTTTTACCCCCTCGAGTGATGCAGAGTTCAGCACGTTTGCACAAATTGTTCTTTACGCGGTTTAGCACAAGAACACTTCACTTCGAACTTTATCAAAAGCAGTCACTATTCTTAATTTTAATTAGTCTTTGTTCGAATACTCCGCAGCATACACAACACATTTAACCTCCCCCCACAAAAAGAAATCCATCGGTATGAGGTCCGAGGAGCGCGCCGGCCACGGCACACTCGCCCTATCCACCGATCACCGAAGTAATCATCTAAGTACTCGCGTACTTGTCGCTGATAGTGCGATCCGTCGTGTTGGTAAAACAAATTACGGTGGTAAATTAACGGTACATCGTCCAACATATCATTCACTACAATGTTCACTACACTATTTAAAATGTTTAGGTTTGATTCACTGTCCAGTCTACCTTCAATAAAATATGGCCCCAACAAATAATTGCCGAAGTAGATTTGAAGTATCAAAAAATAAATCGAATAATGCAATATGGGTATCAAATTAAAGAGTTCAGCATAAGGATTTCAAAAAGCTCAAGGAATCATGATAGCTTTTTTGACGGCAGGCAGTTTTTTAATTTTTAAATTTATACTAGTTTAGTGGTCGGTAAAAGAAACATAAAAAACGGTATTAGAAACAAACATCATCCACCCGTCGGTAATAGAAGCAATCGCTATTTCAGATTCAATCATTATTTATTATATATTGTGTGATTTAATACTGAATTTACGTACTGAATATCATAGGATATTTAATCTTGTTAAAGAAAAAATTAAAACATATTTTCTAGAATAACGGCGTATATCTAATTTTCTGAAGTTCATCCAAAGTCAGCTTAAACTGGCGGTAATAGGCGCGTTTACCTTAAGATACTTGAAATATTTTAATTAAATTTTTTGTCCAAAAAACATTGTGACACAATTATTTTTTTAAGAGTACTGGCTATGGGCATTCTTTCTTTTATTGGTAATCAAAAATATAAAGTTCTACTAACAAACCAAAATAAATGTTTCTTATTTTTCATAACAAAAAGTGCAAATAAACTTAATCTGTTTTTGGCACATTAATTGCTTACAAAAATTGCAGTGGCTCATGGTCTTTATGTTTTTTGACCGAGGTCAAGCTATGCATCTCTGTTTTTTTGTCGGGGACACCACTTCAGAGCTTGGCCCAGCACCTTTTGAGTGCTTTAGGTAATGATGGTTGAGTGGATCTTTTTTCAATGTGAGCTTGAACTTACTCTAAGTCATAGATTACGAAATTCACTCTTTTTCATCTTTGCTTGTGATTGCGTAACGTTCTAATTATGAATAATAAAACCATCGATACCAGTCTAATAATATTGATTTTTCAAAAATCGGGCCCAAGACTCCTTTGAAATCTTTTCGCTATTCCTCATAGTTGCGGATTAAGGCATCCACGCCTACTTGAAAAATTCACCTTGTATGATTACCATAATATAATAATATCTATAAAGTACTCAGATAATGGAATATCTAGTCAGTTCTGATATTTTGTGGAACCTCATTGTAATTGAGGAGTTATTAAGACTTATAGAAACTAGACTACTTAACTATATATCGTAGTGTACTTAAATCAGAAGATAAGCTTAGCTTTTTAAAATAACACAGCAATATTTAACGAAATAGTCGCTGGATTCATGTAACAAGCCCTAATCGTGTCTGATTTCTAGCTAAGGACGTGGCGGGCGGTATGCTTGGCAACGACGACAGCGGAACTGGCCCCTGATTGAGCGGCTAGCCAAACTACATAAAATCATGTACCTAGTTACCTGTTTTTAACAAATTATAATTGTTTCACGTGCATTTCACATGTGTTTTCACTTTGACAAATAAACTAGCTATTACGCTCTAAAAATATTGCATTTTTTTAAGTTATTCCTTATGAGGCGTTTGGAAAAAATTGTGAGACTAAAATTTTTACGATTCGACAGCCAAAACGCGACGTGATGAAGGTGCGTGATACTAGGCGCACAGCATTATGTGGGGTTGTTTTGGATTGCGAGCGCGCGCCGCTTGATTTAACATCATTACGTCAACATATTAATATGCCACAAACACACAAGTTAGTTTACAAGTTAGTTAGTAGTGTTTGATACACAGTTTCTATAACATACGTCACAACCCTCCTTGGGTTCTCTGTACTGAATCACTTTTACGCGTATACGCGTCAGTATTTTTTAATCTACCTTTTAGAAAAGGTGTTTGTCATGGAGGAGAATAATCGGTGAAAAAAAGTCCTCAGCAGATCTTCTAAAAACCGTATTTACCATAGAATGCAGAAAAATAATTATTATCCTATTGTTATAGGTTTTTAAAATAAACAAGTTTAGCAGTTTCTACATCTGTAAACTGTTTTATCTTTCTAATAGCGGACACACATATCTACTTAGTATACATAGCGATAACCGATATATGGGGACCCCATTGCAGCTTAGAATCTAAGGTTATCACCCAAGAAAACTGTGGATTGTTTTCATAGTTAAAGTTTCATTAGTTACTTAATTTAAGACTTTTACTTTCTATACATTTGGTAGCGTAAATTCTACACATTTAGTTCTTTTGGCATTTAGTACTAAGTAAACTATTAGTATTTAACCCGGACATGAGAAATGAGAAAACGCACTGTTTACATTGTAGAAATTTATTTTATTTCTATTCGTCTTAAATACTAGAGATTTGTCATCCGTAAACAGCATAATGTCTGTATATATACACTAGAAATAAAAAAGGGCCCAGAATTGAGCCCTGTGGTACACCCATCACAGATTGAGATCCCGATGAAGTCATGGCATCATTTATACTACCAAATTGGGTTCTATCACTTCTATCCCGCAAATACAAAGCAATAAAATGTAGTGATTTATTCTTGATGCCGTAGTGATTAAGCTTAAATAGTAGTGTTTCGTGCTCAGTGCAATCGAAAAATCGCTTTAGACAAATCACAGAAAACACCTATGGCATTCTGTTAAGACTCCCAGGCCTCGAAGAAATGTTTTAGAAGCCTAGCACCTGCATCAGTCGTGCTACGGCCTTTGGTAAGGCCGTATTGTGTATTGAAGAATTTGGTATCCGTAAATAATCTTCAATACTTAAATGCGTAAAAGATGCTACGAGTACAAGGTGGCAGCTGGTAAATGTGTGTGACTAGATGGCTTATTATTATTAAAATAAATATGCGGTATTTGATATAATTTAATTTGCAAAAAATGCGAATACAAACCACCGTTATTTTGACGAAACATATTCTATCCTAACAGACCTAAAGTTCCATCAACTAAGCCGAGTACCGAGGGAAGTAAACCAGCTGGTTTCTTGGTTGATTCTGGTTGTGGCTGTGGTTTTTCATGCGTCTTTTGGGTCCGATTTAACTCATATTGTTGGTAATGCTCGTAGACTGAATCCCAAAATGCCGTTCTATCGGCATACGGCGGTCCTGAGACTGGAGTTGCACTATTATTGTCCAGAACAGTATGATAACGGTTCTGACCCGCCTCAGGGAAGGCTTTAAGATCTTTTGAAGGGGCTCTGAAATGTAGAAAAAATAACATTAGCACAATTATTACAAACCAGCGCTCGGTCCACGGATTTGTCCGTGTTTTCCGCGTTATTCCAGATATCCATTCCAGATTCCATAGTCTTCCTGTGCGCTAAATTTCAAGAAAATCCGTTCAGCAGTTTTTGTGTGAAAGACTAACAAACATCCATACATCGCCATACGAGTCGGATGACATTCGAATTGGTTCTAGCGCCGATTTGAGTGACACGTTGAGAGCACATTGGCCCGTTCTTACCCAGTTAGTTCGTAACAGCTGAAAGATTGGGTCGTTCGATGGTCTGATGTGCAAGACTTTGTGCCAAACTACCTACTTAATTATAATTATTATCATGATTAGTATCTTTAATTGTTCCATCATTACTCAATATGTTTTGGGTACATTCATACCGTGCTAAAATTCATGAGACGTTTTTGGATGAGTTCGATTCGATTTCTCAAAGATAGTAAAATTTTACGGTCGGACATATGTAGGGCTCCCATAGACTAAACACTTACCCCTTGTCCGAGAAGTATTGTATATTCCCTAATACATTTTTCATTGTTGCTTTAGTTGTAGGATTTAAATTTTTATATATCGATCTTGTGACTGACGTTAGAAAGGTGTAACCGAGGTTGTCGTTGTGTGCGGCGCCGGCATGTGTTATCTTCTCATACGCTTTAAATCGTTTTAGAAAAACGCGATACGAATTTCGCCGGGTCAGCTAGTATGATATATTAGAAATGAATGCTTTATAATTAAAGCCAATGCTGTGCGAATTACGTGACTGAACAAACAGACCTTCAAATGTGATTCAGCCACAGACATAGATTCAGCTATGTCAATTTAATTGAATTAATGCCTCCAAATTCAAACATTATTGTCTGCGAAATCACAATAGGTTTCTGAATTTATTTTAAAGTTATTTCTATTTTTTATTTTTCAAGATCCACAGAGTAGCTAAATTGTAGGTAAAATATTTAAAAAAAGCAGCTATTCGATATATTGAGCAGGCATACGAGCAGACCTCGGTCACCTGATGGTAAGTGATCACCGCCGCCCATGGACATTAGCAAGACTGGGGGCGTCACCAACGCGTTGCCGGCCTTGAAAGAAACGATAGAACCGCTTTTTTAATGAATCCAAATCACAGTTTACACGTGCGAGCTACAAAATTACGCGAGAAACGAAATGTGGACCAACGCCAGGTATCCAGGTGGTGTTGATGGCACCTGGTATAGCTGGTATTTCTCTAAATGAGGAGATCCGTAAACGAACGAGCGCAACCTATATAGCTCAGAGAATTAGTCAGCTCAAGTGACAATGGGCTGGCCACATAATGCGAATGACCAATAACCATTGAGGAAGAAAGGTCCTCGAATGGAGACCACGCCACTGTGAAAGAAGCACAAAGCGCCCCCCGACCAGGTGGACCGACGACCTGAAGAAGACGGCGGTGTCCGCTCGATTCAGAAGGTTCAGAACCGGTCAAAGTAGCTTGTACCAGACGGCGACGCAAAATTAGTTTAGACTTTAATATTAACATCTTAGGTCAAATGTCCCCGACGCTTCATTTGAAGATTGCATTCAAGCTGCATAATTAAACATTTGCAACAGGCAAATTGCGACCATGCCGCTCCATCGACAGACTTTCATGCCATGGACAACTCACAAAGACATGGACACACCCAGACCGAGAACATAAAAGCAAACTCATCATTCAAACTTCCGCCTCGCTGGGAATCGTCAGGACCCTTGGCGCGGCGTTCCGACATGGTCCGGCATGGTAACCATTGCGGCACACGGATCGTCAAAAACAATGAATTCTCTGTATATAACGCAACTGTGTATTTCAGCGCAAAACTGGTGAAACATTTTTGCGTCATGTTGACACATTTGCGTCACTAACCCGGCGTGACTGAGGTGAGATATTGTAACACTAGCTATGAGGTGGGTAGGTGATACCCGAAACTTAGATGTTAAATTTATGGTACAATAATTTAGCTTTTTTATTTTAAATATGGTAATAATACTTAGTATCTGTTCAACAAGATTAGTGAATAAAATTCCAACATTAACTACAAACATAATTATACATTAAGTGGAAGAAATAATATTCCACGGTATTGGTTATACAATAATATTTGTTAATTTGCTCCATGATAATATTTCCAGTTTTCCTAACGTTCACATCAGTAACAATCTCTACAACTCCGTGATCAACAATCAGATCCCATAGAATGTCCCACACGTATTGTTCCAAATAGATTGACATATTACTTATTCTAAATGTTTAAAAAATGTAAAACAGGTGAAGCTAATATAAAGCGTGTAAAAAGAGGTCACTCGCCGACATATCCAGAGACTGATAAACACATTACCCTCCCTTGCGTCGCGCAGTCGGGTAACTATTTAATAGGGTCGTTATTTTTTCTTGAAATTATAGACTATCTAATTTTTTTTGGAAAAAATGCAAGTTTTCTTTTCACATAAAAATCTAAAAAAGATCCAACTTCTTTGGTAAATCAACATAAAAATAGTATAAATTACTCATTTATTACCTACGGTTTAGGCGCAGAATGTCCAATTTGCATAATGTCCAATAACTAAAACAAAAAGTCGTATTTGGTCAACAAGTTGTAACATAATTTGCGTTTAAAACCTTCTCGGGTGTTACATACCCATCGTCACTCATGGCGGGTTAAATGTTTGTCTTACAGTATTTGTTTAACTGCTCGTATTTTTTTGTCTAAACTCTGGACATAGGTATATTTAATCGACGCGCGAACAGTTATCTTCACTCTGCCACACGCGGTCTCCATACAGTTACCGAGTTACCTACCCTACAACTACAATACCAGAAACATGAGATTCATCCTCGCTCTATTTGTCATCGTGCTTGCGGTAAGATCTTTAAAATATTATAAAATCATTTGGTCGTATAGGTAGGCATATCTGTACACTTATGCATGCATTTTTAATCTGTCACCATTTCGTAGACCCTTCGACAAGGAGGAAAAGAAAAAATGGCGAGAGAAACTGCTCCGCACATCTTTTAAAATAATGACCTACGTCTCAAGTAGCACAAAACTGCATTATAAACTTAAAATACTAATAGCACAAGGCGCACATCGTAAATCTTAGCATTTGTAATGACTTACAAGAGTTCTTTCGGTCTGTAACAACTATATAGAAAGAAGCGAGGCTCAAGATAGTGCTTTATTCTGTATTGTGGTTCTATTGGGCACCACACACACGCCACTGACGTCACTGTTATTCAGCGTTTAGTACTGCTGTGCTCTGTCTGCTGCAAGAGCGCATGTTAGGGAACACAAAATACGAGTATAATGCAGTCTTCTGAATAAAAGTCCACGAGGGTACCCTAAAACTGTTGCATTTTAAGAGAGAACTTGTGAACTACTATATCGCAAACAGTTACATTGTGAAGTTATTTAACAATGCTTCATACTGCATATAGATGAATTTTTACTCTATTAATGTTGCTGTTTATTAGGTAGCATGTGGTTTGTTAATCAGGCAGTGATCAGCTCTTCTGGCGTCTGTTACCCACATAAGTGCCAATACAGTGTTGATATAATCCAATTATTTAATAATGGGATTTCTTATACTGTTATGTGCTGTAAATGCTGTAAAATTTGTGCCCAAATCAGAGTTATATCAGCTGTAGAAACGCTGTTAACGCTACTATACAGCAACACAGCTAATGTTTTCATTGTTCACTGTTCAAATACCTACTGTCATAAAGCACATTTGTGCTACTTGGGATGGAACTGAATGGCCTGAATGCGACATTAATTTCTAGGCATACTTTTCGTGTCACAGATCGCTTATTAAACATTTGGAAGTGTGAGTAAATAATTTTTGTTCACAGTTGCTGGCCTTCGCTAATGCAGCGCTTACTTTAACGAGCGGACGTAAGTGTTTGTACTATTATTACTTACTTTTCGACAGGGGCGACGTAGTCCGTCTTTCGTGTCGTTCTTTCTAAATTTTTATATTCACAGTGATTACAAATTAAGTAAGATAAAGCAGTGTTCAAATCAACTTGGGGTTTAAGTCTTCAGCCGTAATTACAAACCGCCTCAACCGATGTGGGACCGCTAGTGGCAAAAAATTCTTGAACGTTTCCGTGCTTTGGAGGGCACGTAAAGCTCCGTCGGTCCCGATTATTATCGTGAGTTAAAAGTCGTTAAGCCATGTCAAAGGCCCTCGGGCGGCATGAACCACTAACCTCTCTACCAATCCTCCCTGGAGTATGTTCTAGGCCTCCGCAAGAGGAGAAGAGCTTAGTAGTGGGCTATTAATGGGTAACTTGCATTATACTTGGTGACTAGGGTTTCCTTTTCAGTAGGTGCTTAAGTAGCTTTTAAAGTTATTGTGTTATTAATTTATTTTTATTATTTTTTTTCAGCCCCTGGTGAGTGAAGATTTGAAAAGGTTTAAGACAGAGGACTGAAATAACCATCGTCACAACCATTCGTACATTCATCGCTTTCAGTGCTTACATCTTAAATTATAATTTTTTACAAGTAGATAAGGAAACATACCAAAACCACGTGCCTCATTCAGGGGGGGAAGGGGGTCTTCAAAACACCACGATTGGTCACAGAGGGGAGGGGGGGGTTTAGGTTTTTGTCACGTAGTCAATATTTTAGCAACCATTGCGCCACAAAGTCGTCAAATATGAGCAAAATTATTATTTTTAACTGTGTTTTTGCAAAAAAGTATTTAAAATCGTATTTATCAATTACCACGTGAAAACTAGGAGGGAGAGGAGGGTCTTCTTATATACTACGGATGGTCACGAAGGGAGGGGAGGGGGGTAAAAAGTTGGAAAAAATGGGTTACGTGGTTTTGGTATGTTCCCTAACCGGCATGTACGCCAAAAATATTGTATGGGAAATGTCGAAAATCGGAGTTATACTTTGTGGTTCCCACCATCAACGCCACCACTGGGAAATAAATCGGGCAAGTGCGTGTCAGGCCACGCGCAATGTCGGGTTCCGAAGTAGTAAGTTTATCGACTATTACTCATTACATTAACTACTTATGCTAACATAGCCGTGATAGCTTTCCTTGTAAATTCATCTAATAATCTATTTTTGATAACTTTTCCACTTGTCCAACTCCAACCATGTAACCATGGGGGGGGGGACACTTGACTCTAACCAAAATTAGCACTCAAAAGCCAAATATTTCGCAAACGGACTCCTACACTATAGGGTACGCGACGAATAAGAAAAATCATCCTCACGTTACCTGTAGGAGAGTTACCCTGAAAAAAAATGTTTTTCAATATTTTATTCGGATATGATATCCGGACACAGACGAACGGGCATGACGAAACTATAAGGGTTCCGATCTTACTTCGGAACCCTAAAGAAATGGCCACTCTTTTTGTTCCCAGTTGCCATCAGCAGCGACAGATGGGAAAATAGTCCCAGTATGTCGAATGATGTTAAATAGTTCACAGGACGCCCTCCCACCAGATGTACTAACTAGTGACGACCTGATGAAGGCAGCGGGTATCCGCTGGATTCGGAAGGCTCCAATCCGGTCAGAGTGGCACATATCAGGGGAGGCCTATGTCCAGCAGTGGACCACTAAAGGCTGATAGATGGATGGATGATGATGATTACTTTACTATTCTTTTCATGACTATTTCGGTCCTTCACCGGTGAGTCTTAACATTCCCGTGTGACGACAATAGGCACCCGTGTGGCGCAATGGTTACCATGCTGGATCGCCGTGCCAAGGGTCCTGGGTTCGATTCCCATCGAGGCAGAAATTTGAATGATGAGTTTGAATTTTTGTTCTGGGTCTGGATGTGTTCTTGTCTTTGTGTGTTGTCCATGGCACCCACAAGGAATCCAAGTGTGGGGATTCATGTAAAGTTTATTTATTAGTGTTATTTATTCATTCATATTCGACATTTACAGTAAGAACATACCAAATAACATAAATATCATAAATAATGGATAGAAAGATTGCATAATTATGTTGGCCTTGATGTAGTTCCAGGTATTTCGTTAATTTTTTACTATAACAAAACGCTGTTATTACCTACAATTACCTACGTATGTGATTTTATAGTACGCGGCACGGATCTTGAGCGCAGTGCTTTTTCGGGCCTATTTGACGGTATGAAGTGAGGTGCGGGTCACTGCGGGCGATGCCGTAGCAGCCTGCGTCATGTCGTGCAATGTGATTGGCCCGTCAAGTGACGTTAGAGCAGCGCTTGTCGCAATTCGTTCTCTGGGCGTGCGGTCACGTCTTGCGACAACTGAATGACCATTTAATTTCACCTCAAGTGTACGATGCGCGAAGTTTTTCACCGAGCGCTCAACATCCGTGCCGTCAACTATACTTCCCAATTCCCATTAAAGTATAATGTACTAAAGTTCCGGAACAGACATCGCGAACAAAATGTGTGTCGCGCCGGGAGGTTCTATTTTCGAAATCGAACCCCCATTCTTTTCAAAATCGAATGATTCCACTGAAAACTGTAGCCAATTGGCAACAGTTCATTGCGCAAATCTGGTTCGCGGTCGGTTCTATAAGCTTGTAATAATATAATAGTTCAATGTTACTTCCCAGAATTTGATGCTTATTTATTTATTTATTTATTTGAACATCAACACAATGTACAACAAAACAACATAAAGAAGGATTGCATAAGAAGAAAGGTAATTGCCATTGTAATTAAAGATGTAGACATGCACAGAGAAAGCGAGTGATTTAAATAAGTGGAACATACAATTTTCAATGAGATGAGAATCAGATATAAGTTAAGTTACAGTTCAAAGATGTCATACAATTAAAATATTCAAATTATATCACATATGTTTAAAAATTAATTACATCAAAAAATAAAAAACAAAGGAGGATGCCCAAAAAAAACCCAGAGTCGCAGTGGCGTAACAATAGGGTGGCAGAGCTGGCAAAATGCCACGGGCCCCCAACCCAAGAGGGCCCCGGCCCAAGAGGCCGCGAGCTCAAAAATATTTTTTCCATTGTACCTGAGTATTATATAGGGCCCCATCAAAAGAATTTGCCACGGGCCCCAGATGGTATAGTTATGCCACTGCAGAGTCGATTAAAATAATTTATGAACAGCAAAGTAGACCTTAAATAAGAGATCGCAAATACGCAATTAATTTCGCATAAAACTATAACCAAGCAGGCCAGCAGCATACAACAATTATTAGGTAAAGCAGAGCGCGTTGAATAAGTGGTTCATTGTTTTGTTATTGTATTTGTTGCTCACTTGTGAAAGAGATGGAGAATATACATAAGGAATTACAATTTATGAGAAAGAAAGAGATAACAGACGTGAATCTATTCGCACCATTGTTATCCAGGTAGCGAAACCGTGATCAACCCTGTCCCGCGCGCAGTCCTTCGTCATATTACGAGTATATCATATAATTCAGTTGTTTTCATTTATTAGATTAATAGCCTTATATAATAATGCCAGTGAATTATAATAGGTATATATAATATATAATAGGTATATATTTAAAAAATTATCATAGCTCACCTGATATGACGCTGCTACATTAGAGTAGTTTTACAGAATTCAGTAAGTACGTAGTTGAAACACAGCATGTATGTGTATAAATAATGTTATATATTATATATATATATGTTCAGTAGACATGTATAATGTATTTAACTTTCAAAAGTCGCAATAATACGCACAATTCGTCACAATATCGTTTGTAAAACCGCTCTAAATATCACGGATTTATGAATGATTTATAGTCAATTAGTTACGATTTTTTCAGTACTTGGCGATTGTTTGACTGAAAACAATTATTGGATTTAGGATATACTATGTTTACTCTACCTTGCAAAACCTAAATCGATTTAATCGACTCCGGGATTTTGGTCCATACATTTTTGGGCATTATCCTTTCATCATAAATTTAAAAAGCAAAATTTTGTATACATGTCAAATTAATAAAAATTTAAAATATTATACTATATAATATAATAATAAATACTAATAATATAATAATAATATTATACTACTTATGGCGACATTATCGAATGGTGTAATAATACAGGGTGTTTTTTTTCCAAATCATCGGGTTCAATTCCTGGCTAGGCTAATACTGATTTTTCAAAAATCGGGCCCAAGAATTATTTGAAATTTTTTATCCTCCTCATCTCCTCCTCCTCATTTTTTATCCTCATATTATAATAGTTTCAGCATTCACGCTTACTTGAATTAATTAACTGATGAAATTAATTCACCCATTTAGGTACGATTACTATAATATTATTATGTCTATAAAATACTCAGATAATGGAATATTTAGTCAGTTCTGATATTTTGTGCGCCCTCATTGTAATTGAGGAGTTGTAAGGACTATTATATTTTTGTAAATATAGAAATTAGACTACTTAATGATATAATTAATTGTAGTGTACTTCAATCAGATGAGGTCATCTTTTTAAAATAACACAGCAATATTTAACGAAATTGTCGCTGGATTAACAAATGTAACAAGCCCTAATCGTGTCTGATTTCTAGTTACGCAGCCGGGGGAAGGTATGGTGGGCGACCCGGGTCAACCAGGATCCCCGCCAGGACCGCCAGGGACGAACATTGTGTAGCATGCTTCGTTGATTGATATGATTAACATCAATAACTTCAATATCTAGCCAAACTATAATACATCAAATTATGTACCTTTTTTTAACAAAATCAATCAATATGTGTATGTTTAAATTATAATTTTTAGTATGTTAAAAACAATGTGCACGCTAATCAAGTTCTACATCACCTCTCCATTCCTAGGTCTGCTGGAAGAGATTTCTGACAGAAATTAGCAATACCTTTTGTAGTGTTCGGAGGATCAATAATACACACGCTTTACTCTGTAATAGGTGAGGTATGAATACGCAGAGCGCACATCTGCACTCGCTCGCCGCTAGCCACAGACTGTCGCTATGCATAGACACTACATCCCTTCTTTATTGTATAAAATTCAATTATTTTCATTGGTTTGGTTTACAAACACTTTTTGTAAGTCATGCAAGCTACGCCAATGCTTCAACAAGGCCCTACTGTGAGAAGGGCCCGGGAGAAGAAGCAGCAAGAAACTACCGGGGTGTTTTTTTCCTACTCACAGTTACAGATAGCACTTATTATCTACTTACAATCTATATTTTAAAACTCATGTCCAAGCAGTCTTTTCATTAAAATAATCATTCATCGTAAGTTGTAATACCCTTTCATAAGAATGCTTTTAGTATGAGTTTTAAATATATAGTATAGCATTTCCGTCAATTTTAATGGAATTTTATATTATTATTATTTTATTGCAACATCGATATAGATCTGAAAATAATAAATTCTTTGATATCCAACGTTTACTTTCTTTGTTGTATAACATGTGTTTCCCGTTTCTGTACATCGCTTTCACCATCAAATACTCACACCGCTATGTGAGGGCAGGGTTAAAGTTTGGTATCAATCTGTTAGCCTCAGTTACTTATTTTCATCGATATATTTTTCTGTACCCAATTTAGGATCTGTAACTCCCTTTGTACTGTCCACATATTGTTCTCCTCTTTTCTCTAATTGAATTGTAGACATATCAACTCCTGTCTCTCACACTACCGTCTAACGGTTTATATATAGAGTGAAAGCTATTTTATTTGAAGTGATTGGAAGTTTCATAAAAAAAAATTATCTTACTAGCATAATAAGTCAAATGAAGATCTTCTTGCATTTCACTAAATACAACTCTTGTAGATCATAATTGTATTTTTTACTGACGTCAAATGTAGCCTTGAAAATAGATTAACCCAAGCCACGTACCACAGTCGTCTACTTCAAATATTAAAAGTAACAACATAAGTTCTGAAAAAAAACTCAAGTAAATCCCTCTATTGCCACGGCTCTCCCAGCCGATATGCATATATATCCATTGAGTGAATCATAATTATGTGTTCAATATGCGTCACCCATACACAGATACACCTCCAACTTCACTACAACTTTCTTTCTTGAGTCCCAGTCTCCATCTCGTATCATTCAGTATCATGATACTGTTTATAGGTGCTCGACAAATACATGACGCCTCTGAAATGTGAAGCGGCCCGAATCGGCCTTAATAAGTGTTGTGTAAACATCGCGAAATGTGAGAGCACTTAATAAGTGCGCTCAAGCATCGCGCCACATTTAATGTCACTGTGCTTCATGGTCTGTTTCTATCTTTATCAAACTTATGCAAAGTATAGCGAAAAGAACGAGGATGGCAAATAAAAATATTTCAAGTCTATAAGGTAGTTCGAAATTTTCAAACGTAAATCTTGAGAATTTTGATTCATTTAACTAGACATAATGCATAATGTCAATATAATGTCTACAGTTCAAACAACTCGCTCCGCGCATTATGAGAACTCAACTTTAAACAATTTTCGTATCTGATATTATTTTTTCATCTCGTGTCACTAACAAATTCAAACCATTGGCCAGCAATTCATTTACTGTTAAACTATTTAATTCTACCAGTGTTTAGACTGTTAAGGTCACAAAGACATTTAAAATAGTAGCAAAAGAACCTTTATAGTCCAACATAGTCAAGGAAACGAATTCAGATTACCTTTGCTTCCCAGGGGAGATTTCAATCGTTATCAAGCACTCTCTATGAGAATGCTTTGTGAGTTAGTACTTCTGCGTGCACGGTCACTCACACTTGCATGTACACTCGGTTTAGTGATGTGGCCACTCCAACGTCTTGATGGAGATCTAGTGCTTCTAGCTTCCTCAATATCAACGTCACTGTAAACTTGATAGATCTGTAATACAGAAATATACGACGAGCCGCGGACTGCATTGCTTTTTAGAGAAAAATCTCTAAAGTTACTTCTCTGCACTGTCATTCAACCTTTTTTTAGTATCCGCTTGGCAGAGTCAGGCATAATGAAATCGAAACAATTTGTTAACGTATATTTAATAATAACAATAGGTAACCTTGCCCTTGGTATCCATATTGAATACTGTCGTGGAAAAGTATGGAAACTGATAAAAATAACCTTTTGGTCATTAGCCGTCACTTGACGCTAGTAAAAGTGTTGATGTCGATTTTACACGAATACAGCCTGCGCTCTTTTCTGCAGAACTTCTCTGCGGAAGTCAGTGCCTCGTTGTCTCTTTACTATGGAGACAAAATCTTAATCTTCACATATTTTCCTTTATTTTTCGGTAGCTCAAAAAGATTACCATTTACATTACAAGTAAAGATATTTGACGAAAATACTACTATCTTCTGAGTCTGCAAGTGCTTATTTCTGTATGGATGAATCATTATATTATTTCAATAAGAATAATAAAACATCCAATAAATTATTATGGATTATATTATATTTTAATAAAAATGAATATAATTATCACAAAAGTCGAATCTGTTACCATGAACTCATAATTACTTGTACTAATTTGTCATAATCTGGCTCAAATAATTATGTGAATATATTATAACGTTTTTGATTCCTTACATAATACTTGCATCATTTCTGTACTTGATATTTGTGATTCATTGTAATTGGGGTAGCTTTCTGAAAACCTGCAATTTGTTATTTCATCCCACGATTTCATATCAGTGAAATGCGGCTGGCCGATTATGATAGAACCATCTCCATCAGACATCTCGAATATGTGTCACATGACTCATATCCAACAGACATGTTTGGCTTTCAATAATCTTCATAACGGCATAGCTCTAAAACATTAATTTGTAAATATATGCAGCTACCGTGCATGCATGGCTTTTTAACAGTTTAATGTAACAGTAACATGACTGCGTAGCCTTAGAACATTGATTTATAAATATTGGCGGACATCGTATATGCATGGTTTTTTTCTTATGAAACAGTAACATGACCGCGTAGCCTTAAAACATTGAATTATAAATCTTTACGGGCACCGTGTATGCGTGGCTTTTTGTTTATATAACCGCAACATGGCTGTGTAGCCTTAGAATATTTATCTATTATATAAATATTTCTGAAGTTCTTGTATGCGTGGCTTTTTACTTAAGTAACAGCAACGTGGCTGCATAGCCTTATATTAATTTAATTTATAATATGCGTGAACTTCTAGTATGCATGGCTTTTACTTATGTAACAGTAATAATATGACTGTATAGCCTTAGAATATTTATCTATTATATAAATATTTCTGAAGTCCTTGTATGCGTGGCTTTTTACTTAAGTAACAGCAACGTGGCTGCATAGCCTTAGATTAATTTAATTTATAATATGCGTGAACTTCTAGTATGCATGGCTTTTACTTATGTAACAGTAATATGACTGTATAGCCTTAGAATATTTATTTATTATATAAATATTTCTGAAGTCCTTGTATGCGTGGCTTTTTACTTAAGTAACAGCAACGTGGCTGCATAGCCTTATATTAATTTAATTTATAATATGCGTGAACTCCTAGTATGCATGGCTTTTACTTATGTAACAGTAATATGACTGTATAGCCTTAGAATATTTATTTATTATATAAATATTTCTGAGTCCTTGTATGCGTGGCTTTTTACTTAAGTAACAGCAACGTGGCTGCATAGCCTTATATTAATTTAATTTATAATATGCGTGAACTCCTAGTATGCATGGCTTTTACTTATGTAACAGTAATATGACTGTATAGCCTTAGAATATTTATTTATTATATAAATATTTCTGAGTCCTTGTATGCGTGGCTTTTTACTTAAGTAACAGCAACGTGGCTGCATAGCCTTATATTAATTTAATTTATAATATGCGTGAACTCCTAGTATGCATGGCTTTTACTTATGTAACAGTAATATGACTGTATAGCCTTAGAATATTTATTTATTATATAAATATTTCTGAGTCCTTGTATGCGTGGCTTTTTACTTAAGTAACAGCAACGTGGCTGCATAGCCTTAGATTATAATTTAATTTATAAATATGCGTGGACTTCTAGTATGCGTGGCTTTTACTTATGTAACAGTAATATGACTGTATAGCCTTAGAATATTTATTTATTATATAAATATTTCTGAGTCCTTGTATGCGTGGCTTTTTACTTCAGTAACAGCAACGTGGCTGCATAGCCTTAGATTATAATTTAATTTATAAATATGCGTGGACTTCTAGTATGCGTGGCTTTTACTTATGTAACAGTAATATGACTGTATAGCCTTAGAATATTTATCTTTTATATAAATATTTCTGAAGTCCTTGTATGCGTGGCTATTTACTTAAGTTTGTTTTGATTTATAATTGACAGTACATGTTATGGTATATTATATACCACTTGTACATACCATACAGAATACATTATAGTATGTATAATCCTCATCACCTCGAATGACTTGCCATAGCAGCAATTCAATATATCGCTTACATAATTATGTATAGTTTGGCTTATTCCTTGCAACTCTAAATCAAGTGCCTACTCCGTAACTTAATTAATTATGATACTTAATTATGGTAAATACCCCATAAGTTGAATACCTTTTTAACCAACTTCAAAAAAAGGAGGAGGTTCTCAATTCGACTGTATCTTTATTTTTTATTTTTTTATGTTTGTTACCTCAGAACTCCGGACTGAGTGAACCGATTTTGATGATTCTTTCTTTAATCGAAAGCTGGCACTTGCCGTGTGGTTTTACATAAATTTGAGCAAGATCCGAAAATGGCATCCTTGTCAAAAGCATATAAGTCTTAAGTTTGCATTAAGTATGTGCGCGATAATGGACGAATAACTCAATATCCAACCGATTTCGACGATTCTTTTTTTTTTTTTTTTATTGGATGTACTTTATTTTAATTCGGTTTGGTGAAAATTTTAGATTATTACTATTTACTTATTTTTAGCAAACAAAGCGTTTCAATATTTTTGACATTCAGACTGAAGTTTAGTATTCTCCATCTTTCGATTTTAATAGACCTTTAATAGGAAATACACATCACATCGAATAACTTTCACAAAGACTATTTCGATATCTTTAATAGTTTGGCGGAACATAAAAATATTCCACGTAACTTTACAAAGAACTTTGTTTTTCTTCCCAAAACAGCCATCCTTGAGCCATCACGAACATTTTTGAATCAAACATAGTCAAATCGGTTAAGCTACCGAGAAATACTAGGGTTAATTTTTATTTATACCAGCAAGAAGATGTATATGACAATAATAATATGCCTAATTTGGGCTTTTTTTTTTTTTACACAAGGTACAGTAGCATTCTCCTTACGAGCCTTGTTTAAATTTGCGTGCCTTTGCGGCCTTTTTGTACACAGAGTACGTTTGCATGCTCCTTACGAGCCGTATAAAAGTTTGCGTGTCCAACCAACGGACCTTGTAACGGGACTAGTGGGATAGACCCAACAACCTGCGTGAACCTTGACGTAGCTATCGATTGACGTAGTTATCAATATATTTCATATTGGCTTTAGCATTAAGATATTAACCAATTGATGCTTCAATATTACTATGTAATAAGGGTTGTAAGGTATAATAAACTTTTTAACCATTATGCTCATATCCTAACACACTGTTCGTAGCTATTTTCCAGGTTCTTCATTAGAATGATTATATAGGCGTGATCTTCAAGTGAACTGTAGTGGCGTGAACATAATGATATTTCTATTGAACTGCCAGCTAATAAGCAAAATTACACCTGTAACTTGTTAATAATTATCAACATAAAATCTTTGGATTCATTGCAGAACGGTATTTGAATTATGAAAATATTAACCACAGCATTATATTAATACGTGGGGTAGATTCTGAATCGTTTCTTTCCAAGTCATTCCAAGGGTAACGTGAAGTTTCACGCTTTTATTAATTATCCACCAAATACAACAAAACTTAGAATATTGTTATTGTGATTCGATAGCTTTATTTGAAATAAGAAACGAAATAAATTACTCTTCCACATGCTACTATATATAATATTACCGACAGCAATATCGTAACCAGTTGCAATAAATTCATGGTCTATTTGAAATAGTTACTTGATGCATGGCCCTTTGTAACAAGGTGATTTGCGTGGCCTTCGAAATATTTAATTAGTTTTGATGTTTAGACAACCATTTTGTGTACAAATCTGGCAGTGGTACTTTCGTTGCCGAGTTCTTAAAACGTTAATACTTAAATAATTGTTATTTAAGTACACGCAGTTAGGCGTACCCACATGTAAATTATGTGGTTGTAATGTAATTATACACTTTACTTACTTGAATACGTACATAATAGAATATATTCGTAACGAATTTGCCTGCCCAAGCGTATGCAAGCAAGGGCATTAATCCTTCTTTTTTCCAACAAATTTTTTGTAATTACTTATTATTTTTTACCGTCGTCGCCACTTGTAGTGTTCGGAGGATCAATAATACACACGCTTTACTCTGTAATAGGTGAGGTATGAATACGCAGAGCGCACATCTGCACTCGCTCGCCGCTAGCCACAGACTGTCGCTATGCATAGACACTACACCTTTGTATAAAATTTCTATTATTAAGTCTCACATACTGTATTTGTGTACAAAAATTGTTAAATAAATAAATAAATTCTATTTTTTACGTGCATTTCACATGTATGTTTCATTTTGACAAATAAACTAGCACAAAAACACTAAAAATATTTCATATTTTTTTTGAAGTTATACCCTACCTCCTTATGTTGGAAAAATTTATGAGAGTAAAATTTTTACGATGCGACAGTAAAAAGCGACATGATGAAGGTGCGTGATACTAGGCGCACAGCAGTCGCTGGAGTTGTTTTGGAATGCTAGCGCGCGCCGCTTGATTTAACATCATCACGTCAACATAATTATTAACATATCACAAACACACAAGTTATGTGTTTGATACACAGCTTTGATAACATACGTCACAAGTCACAACCCTCCTTGGGTTCTTTGTACTGAATCACTTACGCTTACACGCGTCAATATTTTGACGTGATACCTTCTTATAAATCGATGAACTCCGGTTGCACGCAAGAAAAAATGGTTGTCTGTAAAGTCGGTTTACGGACGGTAGTTTAACGTGACAACGTCATGACAAAACTTGCTGCAGTAGTGCTCGAATATAATATTATCTCTGGAAATTAACTTATAATTAGAAACTTTTATCTTTATACTACAACGCCATCTAGAACTCCTGAACTAAACTGTTTTTTCAGCAAGTTCTTTTCTGACTTAATTGTGTTAAATGACTTAGTTTTGTTCATAGATGGCGCTTTCTCCATTGTTCGCTCGCTCGCGGAACGCGATTATACATTATGTGGAAGAAAAATTATTCTACGGTATTGGTTATATACGGTATACAATCGCTCGCCAACACATCCAGAAACTGAATAGCACATTACCCTCTTCTTCTTGAAATTATAGACTATCTACATTTTCTTGGAAAAATTGCAAATTTTCTTTTCAAATAAAAATCTAAAAAAGATCAAACTTCTTTGGTAAATCAACATAAAAATAGTATTTACTAATTTATTACGGTTTAGGCGTAGAATGTCAAATTTGCATAATGTCCAATAACTAAAGAAGTCTTATTTGGTCAACAAGTTGTAACATAATTTGCGTTTAAAAACTTCTCGGGTGTTACATACCCATCGTCACTCATGGCGGGTTAAATGTTTGTCTTACAGTATTTGTATATCTGCTTGTAATTTTTTGTTTACCTGGACATAGGTATTATAGGGTTAGATATAGGTATAGCGCGTGTGGAGAGTGTAGGCGAATGGTGCGCGTGCGCAATAAAGTTAACTCACAAGTTATAGTTAAACGTTTATTACACAAAACACGAAAGAAATATATTATACAACTACACAGATACGCGACACAAGAAAATCCATAAAACAAAGAAGGAGAGAGAGTGATAGGCACAGAATAAAGTACAAGCACAAGCAGTCTTAATACAGGACGTAAAATAGCACTTAGGGCACAGCGAAAGCACTAGGTAAGCGCGAGGTAGTCAAGCGACCGAGCGACACGGGTTAGCGCGATGTGTGTTGGAGGCTGACTAGCGCTGTCAGGCGAATCAGGCGATGACTGCCGGCGCGAGCGCGCGCTGCCCGTGGAAGGGGCGCGGGAGGCGAGGCGCCGCCGCGCCGGCAACCTGTTCAGCGAGCCGCTGGCCGCGGCTGGTGATGCGACGTCACGGTGTGACGTAGGACACCAGAGCGCACCAGGTTCGAACCCGTGGATGGTGTCGGTGCTTGTGTGTGAATGTATGTGTGATGCATATGTGTGTATGTATGTAGTTGATGAAATAAACATAATATAATAAATAAGTGTGTGTGTTTGTGTATGTGTGAAGTATATAATAAACTACATATATAATACATGGTATGTGGGACAGAGGTGCCCACAGTATTTAATCGGCGCGCGAAAAGTTATCTTCACTTTGCCACACGCGGTCTCCAAGTCCATACAGTTACCCGAGTTACCTACCCTACAACTACAATACCAGAAACATGAGATTTATCCTAGCTCTATTTGTCATCGCGCTTGCGGTAAGATCTTTAAAATACCTACCTATTATAAAATCATTTGTTCGTATAGATAGGCATAACTGTACATTTATGCACGTATTTTTTATCTGTCACCGTTTCGGAAAGACGCGTAAACGCTTCGACATGGAGGAAAATAAAAATGGCGAGATAAACTCCTCCGCACATCTTTTAAAATAATGACCTACGCCCCAAGTAGCACAAAGCTGCATTATAAATTTTGACACAAGGCCCACATCGTCAATCTTAGCGCTTGTAATGCCTTACAAGAGTTATATCGGTCCGTAACAGCGATACATATAGAAAGAAGCGAGGCTCAAGATAGTGCTTTATTCTGTATTGTGGTTCTATTGGGCACCACACACACGCCACTGACGTCACTGTTATTCAGCGTTTAGCAGTGGCGGCCTTAGGGGGTGGCGAACGGGGCATACGCCCGGGGCCTCGCGCTTGCAGGGGCCTCGCGCTATCATCCGAGTTAAAAAAACTTTATATAGCAAAACAAAAATGTAATTGCATAACTACGAACGGAATACTATGTTCGATCAGATGTACTCGTATTATAGATCGATGTATACAGTAAAATAACAATAAAAATACATAACAATGTTTATTTTTTGTTATTTGTCTGTATATATAACAAAACCGAAACGTTTACAATATGTACCTATGTCGTACCTCTAGTAATCATTTTAGTTTATCTCTGGTTTTCTGTCCTGATCGTAATGGGTTTTTTTTGTGAATCCTACGTATTAAAATTACAAAAGCGTGTTTAATGTATGTGCGCATTAAAACTAATAATATGATTATTTACGTGATCGTGATTCTGGAAGAAAATTTGAATCGGTCAGTTCGAAAAGAAAACTAGCTCTCAAAGGAAATGGATAAAATACGAGCGAGTTCAAGGTAAAATTAAAGGTGTTAAAAAACTGAATAATTATTAATTACTACTGAAATACTAAGTGGACAGACTGTGGGCAACTACAAATATTAAAAACGGTGACTTGAAAATACTTTGTGTAGTTTGTATTGAAATTTTGACAACATAATATATATTCAAAATTTTGCATATATTTAATCTAACTACGTTTTGTGGGGTGGGGTCCCTCCCAATTTTTTGCGTAAAAAAAATTATTCAACCTAACCTAACATTTGAGTTTAGTGTTTTTCATGGTAGGGGACATCGCTCCCTAAACCTCACTTTTAAATTTTATATGCTAGTTACAGTAATTTTTTCGCACTCAGAAGTGAATTTTCACTATCGCCAGTTAAGATATTTTTTCGCAAATACATAATTTCCCCGCTTGGCTGAGTGTAACTAGTCCAGCCATAAGTTCTGTTACAAATGAAAATGCTTTTTTTTTAAATGAAGTAATGTAATATTAATAAAATTTATACCTACATATTTATTAAAGTCTCAGCAAAAAATAAAAAAAATATTCTATTCGAAATGGCCACCTTTGGCTTTTATACAGGCCTTTAATCCTGTTTGGCCACGAATATATGGATTTACGCACTGTTTCCAAGGGAAATTTCGCCACTGCTTGCTCCAAAGATTTTTTAAGAGACTCAATGTCGCCGTGTCGTTTAGAGCAGGCCATGTCCTCTAAAACTGACCATAATTTGAAGTCTAAAGGGTTGAGGTCTGGGCTAGATGAGGGCCAGTCTTCAGCTCTTATAAAGTCCGGAACATTGGTTTCAAGCCACGCTTGGGTAGTTCGTGCCTTGTGACCAGGTGCAGAGTCCTGTTAGAAAGTCCACGGTATATTTTTAAAAAGAGTATTGCTGAGAGGTTTCACAACATGATCCAAGACTGTATCTTGATACACTTTGGCTGAAGTTTTCACTCCTTTTTCACAAAAATGCAGTTTTGTGACTCCTTGATAAGACACGCCCCACCAAACCATCACTGACGCAGGATGATGACCACGTTGTACCTTCCCGACCACTTGAGCAGCTTCTTTAGAACTGTGAGCGTACACTTTATCATTTTGCTTATTGTAGTGTTCTTCAATCGTGAAATTTTTTTCATCGGTAAAGAGGATATTCCTGTTAGAAAGTCCACGGTATATTTTTAAAAAGAATATTGCTGAGAGGTTTCACAACATGATCCAAGACTGTATCTTGATACACTTTGGCTAAAGTTTTCACTCCTTTTTCACAAAAATGCAGTTTTGTGACTCCTTGATAAGACACGCCCCACCAAACCATCACTGACGCAGGATGATGACCACGTTGTACCTTCCCGACCACTTGAGCAGCTTCTTTAGAACTGTGAGCGTACACTTTATCATTTTGCTTATTGTAGTGTTCTTCAATCGTGAAAATTTTTTCATCGGTAAAGAGGATATTTCTGTGCCTTTCACCTGCGTATCGCAACAGAAGGCGTTTTGATCGATCCACTCTCTTTAATTGTAAAGATTGATTTAGGGCATGTCCTGTATATCGACGATAAGCACCGAGCTTCAGGTCTTGTTTTATAATACGCGACAGAGTCCTAGCGGAAATCTTCATTTCTCGCGATAAGATTTTTTGCTTCCTAATGGGGTTTCGACGAATTCTGGCTTTAACAGCATTAACAGCCTTTGTAGTTCTAACAGCACGCGGCCGCCCCGATCTTTTCTGGTCTTCGACAAACGAAGTGTTGTTGTATCTGTTGATTGTACGATATACGAACATACGGCTGATACCAAGCTTTTGAAGTGTCTGGAATATGACCGACGGCTCCATACCCACTTTGTGCAAGGCGATCACTGCAATCCTATTTTCTTTAACACCCCATTCCATATTGTAATTTGATAATGAACACGAAAAAGTATGTGAAATGGTGCGAAATCAAAAGAAGTTTTTAAAATAATATACGTGTTCCAAATTCAAAATAATTAAAAAGCTGAAAAAAAGAAAAGTTTTTATGTAACAGTATTTATGGCCAGACTAGGTACTTATATAACCTACCTTATGAGTCGCACATTTTTTTATTATTAACCCGATTAATAATACCTCAAAAGAAAAACCTAACAGACTAAAGTACCAATCCTCATTAAATCCACGAGCGTGCGGGGTTCGAAAAAGCATGTGCACATGCAGTAGTAATGTAGTAGTAGTAGGAATGCACTGTCCGCTTTCTATCAGGTGATGGACAATCATTGTGGTTGGTCAAAATAAAAAAAAAACTCTCAAATCAAATCTAAACACACACATTTTACGGAACGGACAAGGGCCTCGCAAGGATCTGCCGCCCTGGGCCTCGCAATGACTAAGGCCGCCACTGGCGTTTAGTACTGCTGTGCTCTGTTTGCTGCAAGAGCGCATGTTAGGGAACACAAAATACGAGAATAATGCAGTCTTCTGAATAAAAGTCCACGAGGGTACCCTAAAACTGTTGCATTTTAAGATAGAACTTGTGAACTACTATATCGCACACAGTTACTTTGT